>NTHP01000819.1:0-37057 GCA_003416845.1 Oplegnathus fasciatus | reverse complement strand
CTTTCCAGATCACGTCCATTGTATGAAATATTTGATTTTTTTAATTTTTTTTTAATTTTTTGTTTTGTAGTTTTTATTCATATATTACTGCACTTATGGAACATTTTGCAATTATTAAGATTTTACATTCCAAACATACAACTAATCCAATAAAATATGATGGATTGAAGCAGGTATAGCATTACCTGGACCATCTACAAAATGTAAATCTATGAATTCTTTAACAGCGTTAACATTGTTCACTATGAGTGCTTTTACTTTTGATGCTTAACAAAAACTTTTTTTTACTTACTGTAAGTAAAATTTTAAATGCAGAACTTTTAATGTATTTTTACAATATGTTTAATTTTATTTCTGGTGGTTTTTACATTTCTTCTCTTACTTAAGTAATAGATTTAGTACTTTGTACCGGTGCTGTTTAAAATAAGTATGACTCAAGCTTTTCAGAGAGAGCTTATTTTGCCCTTGAAGTGTTTTGCTTGGTTTAGTTTGGTCTGTTATTAACATCCTACATATTCTTTTTTTTCCCCAACCACAATTGTTTTTGTCTATTTGCCTTTTTCTTTCTGGTGTAGTTTAGTTTAGGTTGGTTGGGTTTGTTTGGTTTTCCCCTCTTCACCCTAACCGTGTCCTTGTCTCTGTGTGTCAGGTCCAGGGTGTAAGGGGAGCAGTAGGTCTCGGAGCTCCAATGCCAGTGGACATGCAGCCACACCAGGGGCTGTATCACTACGAGACCTCACCCAGCCAGCCCTCCAGAGGGTAAGACATCAGTTGGCATGCGCTACCTCCTCACTCATTACTCTGTGGCTGCATTTTAAACTCTATTTGTCATGACGAATTCCACAACTGTGTTACATAAGAGAAATATAAGGAATAGTTCAACATTTTGCAAAATACTCTCTCTTTCCAAGAGTAAGATGAGAAGATCGTGCCACTCTCTGAGCTAGAGTGAGGACATGATTAGGCTAGCTTAGCATAAAAAAGGGAAGCAGGGGGAAAAGCAAGCCATTCTCTGGCCAAACTTCAGAAATACTCCTACCAACATCTCTAAGCTGACATGTTGTATCTTGTTTGTTAAACCTATACAAGAACACAGATGTAAAAAAAAGAAATTTTGTGAGGTACTAATTTTGGGAGGTACTTGTGGAGCCCAACCAATGCTTGATTTTTAGGCCGATACCGATATGGATGTTTGAGATTCAAAAGAATCTAAGAACAATATATTGATCAATATTCTCCTTTCTTTCTACACAAACAAGGATCCCTTAAATTTGTTACCAAGAATTCTCACCAAGATACAAATGTACTAAGTGTCACATTTTACAGTTACACTCCCCCCCTAAAATCACAAATTGTTGTTTTCTGTTGCTGTACAGTGGTGTCAATAAGTTTAAAGCTTTTGTTAGTCATATTTATTAACTTTCAACAGAGCCAGGTTAGCTGTTTCCCCCTCATTCCAGTCTTTATGCTAAGGCTCATATCTTCTCATCTTACTTTCCGAAAGAAAGCGAATAAGTGTATTTCCCAAAATGTTTAATTATTTCTTTAAATTTTGGGCACTTGTCTTTCCAATTTTACTGCATTACAACCACAGCCACTCTTCTCACCTCACCCTTTTTGCCAACAGGCCATTTTATTAACAAACAACCAGAAATCACAGCAGTCCCTCTCTAGAACGCAGAGATGATACTCAACTTAAAGGCTCAGAAACTGTTCCTATTTTAATCACGCAGATATTCTGAGGGTGCAGAAGCTCAGGTCTCGCTGCAATTGTTATGGACACAGTGCTAGCTCAGCCCCTCACTCCTCCCCCTCTCCTCCCTCTCCCCCCACTCCTCCCTCCCTTCCTCATGCCACCCAGGTTGCGGGTGGACTCGGCCTCTCTCTGACAGCTGCTAATTACAGGCTGACCAGGCCCCGCTGCGCTCTGCATGACTGCCTTGCGCCCCGCTCAGGTTACCCAGAGTGAGGGAGAAACAGAGAGAGATGGAGAGAAAGGTGGCTGGGCAGGGACAGAGAAAGACAGAGGAGCAGGAGGAGGAGGAGGGAGAAAGGAAGAGGAGATAGCAAGTGACAGAAAGGACAGAGGGGGTAGAGAAAGAGAGAGAGGGAGAAACAGAGAAGTATAACAGAAGGGATGAATGGGAGAAGAGAAAGGGAGAAAGGAGTGAGAATGGGAGGGAGGTAGATTCGGGGGGGAACCAGCACAGTGGATTAGAGAGGACAGATTAAGCTCCTGTGTGGAATACACGTTGTGGTAAAAGAATTAAAGAACTGAAAGGACGACTTAGGAGAAGGTGGATGGATGAAGTCTGCCCCTTTAGGAGAGGAGCGAGAGGGACAGAGAGAAAGAGAAAAAGAACAGGAGAGACAGATTTTGAACTAACCAGTGAGACTGAAGAAAGGTCAGAGAAAACATTGAAATTCATGAGACGGCTGGAAAGTTCCAATGAAGCTTCCCTTCTCTAGTTTGGTAGGGGAAAACCCAGATGAGGAAATTTCCACAGTGTAGACCAAGATGGGGGCTATACCCCATCTAGTGGCGAGAACGAGACATCACAAGAGATTAGAGCAGAGATGAGTTTGTGGATGTTTTTTCTCCCTGGGTTCAGCTCCTCAGACAATGTTTCTTTCCAGGCTGTGTACCACCGCTACTATACAGTTACTATAAATGCTTTAGCTTATAGATAATGTGGTGTTTGTAGAAGCTATCCAATTAGCTTTATCTTCTCTCACTTAAAAAAGCCCAAAAATGACACTGGAAACACAGAAAAATATAATTTTCTTTCAGTTTTTATTGCCCATTCAATTATTTATTTATTCATATTTTGTAAAAATGTGATTAATTCATTAATTTCTAAATGTATAATGCACATTTATTTATTTATTTCCTGTGTCCCTTTAGGGTCCCAAATCTACTCACGTACCACTACTGAATATGTTTTTCTGCCATTCAGTGGCTTGCAACTATTCAAATGCTCCTCTCTAAAATTTCTATTTTGTTACATTAGAAAAAGTACAATGTTTCAAGCCCAAATCGGCTCTTCATCAGGCACAGAAGAGTAGGAATTTTAAAGAGAGCGATTAGTGTTGCGAGTCATTGAAAGGCAGAAATCACAATTACAGGACAAGAAAGATGTGTGTATATTTTTTTGCACATTTGTTGCTTCTCTGATTCTGATATTTACAGAACACCAGAAACAAGCAAATGCATTATATTCTACTATTCTTACGTCTCCCATTATGACCTTTTCCAGTGGACATTTTTCACTTCAATTTAAGATTGTTTCTCATAATTCATAACTGTGTTTCTTTGATATTTGCAGCCTAGTCCCATCAGACCAGTCTCCCTACAGTGATGTGTCCTCGCTGCGTGCCCAGCTCCTCAACGGCCCTCCCCAGGACTGCCGCACTATGTATAATCCCATGACTTCCACTGTGACTCTTGGATCAGGACCAGGGCAGGGGATTGGCCACTGCATGGATCAATATATGAGGCCCCCTCAGGCCCCACCACCACACAGTGTGATGGGCCACAGGGGCATGACGCCCACAGAGGGTGAGTCAGAGTATCTTTTACATCTCCTTAATCTCACAGCTGCTACTGATTTGGACTTAAAGATACCTGAGAGACTGAGTAAGAAATAGAGATTACACAGATTCCTACAACAGGAAAGATTGTCAGTCAACAGAAGGCCGGTTGTACTACTGAGGCATAAATGTGTCTGTTACTCTGCAACAGCTTGGACTCATCTAAATTATGCACTTAACGTCAGGTGAACAAGAGAAAAAATAGACCCTGTAAACATAAAATATGTAAATAGCGGATCTAAATATGATTACTGAACAGATGCCAGCTGATAACTGTTACGATGTGGTTTTTACATAATAATGTACTTCATATATCTAGTAATGCCAAGTGTTTATTCTTTGACACACACAGGATCAGGTCTGGAGTGAGTTAAACTGTGTCACAGTCCCTCAATTCTACTTCACTTACCTTAGCAGTTCTCCATATTTTGTCTTATTTTCTCTAAAAAACTAAAAGGAAAGAGTCTAGACTATGAAACCTCTCATGACAATTAATTATCTCTCTTTCAGAAAAGCTAGTTTTTACAAGTGCTCTTCGCAGCTGTACCTAAAACTTCAAATGACATGATTGTTGTGTGGCCAACCCCAATGCAAGTAGCTATCCTTTCTTGCTCAATCGGTCAGTACTGATACATCAGACTGCAGGTCAGCGTGTGAGTTATAGTAACCCAGAAACCCTTTGTCTGCCTCACTTACTTAAAAGATGTTAATGTGGATCTTTGCAGTGGTGTGTTTCAGTGTTTCTGTCCTTAATGTTCAACAGGTGGCAATAGCACCCTCTACTGTAACCAGAACATGATGTCCTCTCATCACAACTTCTGCCAGATCCAGCCTGGCTCTGATCAGATTGGCTCAGGCGACAGTAAGTTAAATCTCCCCACCATTTCTTTTCAAAATAAAAAATCTTGCCTCTAAAAGATTTTGTATCGTCAAAGCTAACCCTACTACTCTCACTGTCCTCTGTTCCCCTTTAGGCTCGAGGTTCTCCACTCCTCGTTCCATGCTGAAGCTGAGTAAAAAGAGAGCTCTGTCCATCTCCCCTCTGTCTGATGCCAGTGTAGACCTGCAGACAGTGATCCGGACATCACCCAACTCCCTGGTGGCCTTTGTTAACTCTCGCTGCAACCCCAACGGGGCCAGTTCTTATGGCCATCTCTCTGTGAGCGCCATGAGGTCAGACATTTCTCTATCCTATGTGAAGCACAAAAATATATTTAAAAGCCACCTATATCCATATCTATTACTTCAGACTTGTAAGGTCTAATATTCAAGGTATTTGATTCAAAGTATCTGCTGCACCTTCCCTGATTTTAAAATATCCTCACAATATGCAGTGTTAGAGGCATGAGGTTTGTTGTTAGTTCCTCTCCCCTCATATGGCCACATTACCACACTAATATTTATCATCTAGTCTGAGTGTGAGGTAATTGCATCCCTAAAGCCACCACAGATTGTTAAAAACAGACAGCAAATGCAGGTGAACTGCAATGAAATAAATTACAGAATACATCAAAACTTTGGTGAAATTCACCTGTTCAACAGTGCTTGTTGCCCCAACTTGATGGCTGCAAGCTAGCTGGCCAATTGCTCAGCAAATAGGGTGATTTACTGTAGGTATTTACACACAGGTAGACACATATAACAAGGTAAATGAGGAAAATAATAAAGGCAAATAATGAGAAAAAGTTGACAAAAAAAGTTACATATTCAAGTATTAAAAGAAAACAAGATTAACAAATATTTATCTGGCCATGATAAATGTCCACGTTCAGCTCCATATTTTAATATTTCAGCCACTGGTTGTATTGATTTTGATTGGGTTGAATACCTCACCAGTTCCATCAGCTTCTATTCTCCTAGAGTTGTCATATTGTTGCTTTTTCTGTTACTCCACAGCCCGTCCCTCAGCTATTCCAGCAATATGAACTGCCAATCCAGGCAACAAGGTTCCATGTATGGAGGAGGCGGGGGGACGCCACTGGTTGCACACGCACCAGTTCCCTGCCAAGCTTCCCGCTTACCTCCCCACAATCCTCGGCTCCACGCTCCGCCCAAGCATGGACATGTAAGACGGCTCTCTCACTCACTTTGCAAAGCTGTATCAGTGCGCCCTCTGCCTCTGACAGCTGGGATGGAAGGGATGGATGGGAGATTTGAATAGGAAACTAAGGCTGGGAGAATTCAAATCTGTGTTAACTGTATGAAGGTGAATGACTTTGAGGGACAGAAACAGATGTGATGTGTGTGTGTTTTGTTTTGTAGCTGAAGACAGAGCCAGGGCTGGGAGGTATGATGGATGGCATGAATGTGAAGAGCCTGGAGGAGAGGTCAGAGGGAGATGTGGCCAGTCCTTCTTCCACTGGCACTCAGGTACAGAAACAGTCTTATTCTCACGAGTAGTTTTCCCCTTCACACATTCACATTTTAGTTTTGGCACTATTTGTTTGATTTGTCAAATACACATGCAGGAATATAAACACATTTGTCTGTGTCATATGTCAAAGTGAAATGGAGTCAAGAACAGTGAGTGGAGGACAAACAAATTGCTCTTTCTAAATATATTTGACTGATAAGGGCCCATTCTACAGGTGTTGTTTTGTTCAGCATTTTCTTGCCAAAAAAATGTTACAGTCACAACATGCAAAGAAAGTACATTTTTTTTGCAGCTTTTGCAGTCTGTTTTTATGTAGTGGTAGTTGGCAAAGAACCTCCATCATATCAGCAGAACATGACCGGCTGATATCTGATATGTAATATAAGGCAAATGTGGCCCTCTACGTGTAAGTGGCTTTAAGATAAATGCACAGAGTAACAACAGTATTTCATATATGTTTGTATGCTGTTTTCTTAAACTTGAGCCATGAACTTCTGGTCTGTACCCATATGTTTCATCAGGACCCTCTCCTGGGTCTACTGGATGGCAGAGATGACTTGGACAAGGAGGACGGGAAGCCTGAACAAGAGGCCATCTATGAAACCAACTGCCACTGGGAGAGCTGCAACAAGGAATTTGACACACAAGACCAGCTGGTTCATGTAAGAGATAGATCAACTGATAGATATTGTAGAACGGACAGACAAAAAAAGCAGGAAAAATACAGCATTTTTAGCAAAAAGGTATCTACAGTATACCACTTTGATTATTAATGGGTCTCTCTATCTGTTTACTCAACAGCACATCAACAATGAGCACATCCATGGAGAAAAGAAGGAGTTTGTGTGTCACTGGCAGGAGTGCTCCCGAGAACAGAGGCCTTTCAAAGCCCAGTACATGCTGGTGGTTCATATGCGCAGACACACAGGAGAGAAGCCACACAAGTGCACTGTGAGTGTATCTTTAGTCTCTGCCCATGTACTTTCTGTCTCTGTGCTGTGCGCTATGAAGTCTTTGTGTTTAGTGAGGAAGGGTTCATTTCTCTTTGACATTGTGTTTGCTGATATTTTCATTTTGTATCCAACATTGATCTTAAAAATACTACCAATGTAGCTTCACTACCAGGTGGCAGGTCTGGATGAACTCAATACTGGGTCTATCCTCTGTACTGATACTGTCATACCTTGCTAATTTATTTTACCAAGCAATGCTGCAGAACCCCTTTTCCCCTTTGAAGAGTATTATAATGCCTGTATTTTAGTTGCAATATTACACTCATTAAGAAAAGGCTTTCAGGGATCACAAGGTTTGCTCAAATCATTAATACAAGGGGGGGGAAAGATAATAATTCTTTATAAAGCTCTTGTGACTACACTGAATGTACTGTAGCTCAAATACAGTAAGGCTGTAAGAATATGGGTGAAACTTTTATAGGCTGGCTATTTCTGTTTATAGTTTAGTTGTTAAGGCTATTGGAAATTGTTCTCTTTGTTGCAACTTAGCTGTTGTTATGAAACCATTCTGTATATTTCTGTTTTAGTTTGAAGGCTGTAATAAGGCCTACTCTCGCCTGGAGAATTTGAAGACCCACCTGCGCTCTCACACTGGAGAGAAACCATACGTGTGTGAACATGAAGGCTGCAACAAGGCCTTCTCCAATGCTTCAGACCGGGCCAAGCATCAGAACCGAACTCACTCCAATGAGGTACTGTAATGTACTCAACTGAAAATTAGTAATCTAGTTTGAACACTTTCTTGAGGGCTTAATTCATTTACTGCTTTGGCTTTGTACGTTAACAACAGTAGTAAACCATACTATATGGTTTACTATACTATATGGAGTGGTTTATGTTTTTTATTAAATTAGTTAATATAAAAATAAATCAATAAGTTGATATAGGAGTCTTGTGGAGAGTCACACTTCTGCAAATCAGGAAAAATTAGTTTGTAGTGGCAAAAATGGTAAACTACTACATATGAGAGAAAAGTCGCAGTAAAGTTGCAGTAAAATACATTTTGGTATGCAAGACTGTGTACACACAAACAAGTTTTTTTGTATTGACAGAAGCTTTGCTCTTTTACAGAAACCTTATGTATGTAAGATCCCCGGCTGCACTAAGCGGTACACAGATCCAAGCTCTTTGCGTAAACACGTGAAGACGGTGCATGGCCCTGAGGCCCACATCACCAAGAAGCATCGTGGTGACACAGGACCTCGGCCCCCTGGTTCAGCTATGACCCCTGGAGGCCAGAGCTCTGAACTGCTGCTAGAGAAAGAGGAGACACGCCGGGAGGACTGCAAACTGTTGGCTCCTGAGACTGCTCTGGTGAGTGATGCATTTTACTTCTGCAAGGTCCTTTAAATATAAGAAAATAAACAAAACTCCAAATGTTTTTTAGCCCATTAGGTACATATACTTAACATTTCTGCCATTTGGAAAGGGGTGTCACTAATTTGAAGTATACATGACAATACATTACATTACTTCTTTCAGAAATCCCAGCCAAGCCCTGGTGGTCAATCATCCTGCAGTAGTGAACGTTCTCCACTGGGGAGCGCCAACAACAATGACAGTGGGGTGGAGATGAACCTGAATGCAGCGGGCAGTCTGGAGGACCTCACAGCACTGGAGGATGGAGTTGCAGGTGGAGGAGGAGGGGAGCCAGGAAGTGGAGGAGGAACAATGGGAATGTCAGCACAGGCTTTGAAGAGGCTGGAGAACCTGAAGATTGACAAGTTGAAGCAAATCCGCAGGCCAACCCCTCCTGCCCGCTGTGCCAATAGCAAGCTACCTGCACTTCCTGGTATGTTCTGGAATGAAATAACAAACTTCTACAACTGGACTGAAGAATTAATTGCATTGTTACAACATAACTATGACTGATAAAGGATTCAGGGATTGTTTCAATGGGACATTCTTGGTTTGTATTGATGAATTGTTTCTAAGCTGTTTCCTCCTTCTGGATGTTCATTTTCAGGTCCAGGGGAGAGCATGGGAATGTGTGCACCTTCTCCACTCCTCTCAAATCGACGAGTTATGGAGCTGTCCAATCACGAGTTAGGAGGTGGCACATCGATTGGCTGTTCTTCTAATGACAGGAGAGGAAGCGGCACCAGCAGCCTAAGCTCTGCATATACCGTCAGCCGTCGGTCCTCGATGGTGTCTCCTTACTTGTCCAGCCGGCGCTCCAGTGAGGTCTCACAAATGGGAGGAACAACAGGGGGAGGATGTCACCTCCTTGGCCCAGAGCAGAGTGGGGGAGACCCCCTCTCTCCCGAGACCAATCGCAGAGGAGCTCCATGTCCTGGAGGAGGAGGATTGCCAGGTCTTCCTAATTTAACACCCGCCCAGCAATACAGCCTAAAGGCCAAATACGCTGCAGCAACTGGTGGCCCACCACCTACTCCTTTACCCAATATGGAGCAGACAGGCACTCCAGGCAGAAGAGGAGGTGTTTGGAGAGAGTACCAGGGGCAGCCTCTGCCTCCTTTCCTTCAACAAGTTGGTCCACGTAGACACAGTGCCAACACAGAGTATGGCACTGGTGTTATCTACCCTCACCAGGCTCCAGGTAACAACAGCAGGCGAGCCAGTGACCCGGTTCGATCAGCAGCAGATCCACAAGCTCTCCCCAAGCGCTTCAATAGCCTTAATAATATAACCATGATGGGCCGAAGGAATGCGCTGCAACACCGTGGCTCTGACACCAGTCTTTCCCGCCACATGTACTCCCCTCGGCCACCTAGTATTACAGAGAATGTAATGATGGAGGCTATGGGTATGGAACCCCACCTTTCCCCTGTTGATGCCAGGGATCGTCCCTTGATGATGCCCCCTGGAGAGAGAAGCTTCATGGGATACCAGCAGCAGCATCAAACTCTTGGAGGAGTCGGAGGTGGAGGTCCTCTTTCAAACCAACTGTCCCCAAGCCATGATTCTCTGAGCTGCCCCGACCAGGGTTACATGCAGGGACGCTACCAGCAGGGAGGGGAAGTCACTTCCGGGGCTGGTGGAAATCCAATAGGCCAAGCAAGGCCTATTCACCCAGAGGGCATGTCTAATACACTTCTCCAACAGGCCGAGTACTGTATGAGCACCTGCCAGCTCAGTCCCTCAGGCCCACATTACCCTAGCATAGGCCAGGGTGGTGATCCTGGAGGCCCTTGGAATGATACCCACAGCCAAATCCAAACTTCCAACCATCCTCTCCAAAACCAGCGAGGAATGCAGTATTCAGATCCTAGCCTGCAGCCTCAACAGACACAGGCCCACTTCAACAATCAGGCCGGCCTCTACAACAGTCCCGATGGAACCCACAAACTCATCATCAAGCCTGAGCAGCAGTTCCACCCTGGGATGGGAGGTGGAGATGCCTGTCAAAGTGCTAAGCTCCAACAGCAGCAGATGCTGCTCCAGCAGACTCAGGGTTACCCACAACAGACAGGCCAGGTCATGATGAGGAACTCTACCAATCCCAGCTGTGACTTTCAAGGGCAGAACCAGAACTCTTTCCCCAGTGGAGGGGGCTTGAGCTTGGGCTGTG
The DNA here is from genome assembly GCA_003416845.1 of Oplegnathus fasciatus. Classification (NCBI taxonomy): domain Eukaryota; kingdom Metazoa; phylum Chordata; class Actinopteri; order Centrarchiformes; family Oplegnathidae; genus Oplegnathus; species Oplegnathus fasciatus. The sequence goes on along the minus strand of NTHP01000819.1, from coordinate 26,547 downwards.
CTGGCACTGCGCTTTCAGATGGGCAGAGGTCAGAAACCCCCATAATGCAGGTGAAGGAAATGATGGTGAGGAACTATGTACAGTCCCAGCAAGCACTCATGTGGGAGCAGCAACAAGAACAGCAGCAGCAGAGTGGAATAAAACCTCCTCCTGTATCTGATAACATGGATATGAGTGCCCAAACAGCAATGATGCAGCACAGTCCACAGCACCAAAACCAGAATCTTTACTCCAACCAGCCCTATCCGTCCTACCCCAGCCAGAACCTGGTCATGAGCCCTCCGGCCCACAGCCGAGGGCCCAGCTCTGTGACACCTAAAGACCAGCAGCTGACAGGTCTCCAAGGCTCATGTTATGGCCAGGAGATGGTGGTCCCCAGGCCTCCTCAGGGACGGAAACCTCTCAGCCGCCAAAACAGCCTGTCACATGTAGGAGTAGTCTACCTGGGCAGCCCACCACACCTCAGCCCTGTCCCCTCCAATTCCAGCCCAAGGCGAGGGGTCCGACTTCCTCCAGTTCAGCATCCACAGCACCCGCAAAATGAAATTTTCTCTCCGTCCAATAACAACAACAACATGTACTACTCGGGTCAGATAAACATGGATTTGGAGAAACACATGGACCCCCAGAACGGACCTTGTCTCAACCAGCAGCACAGTATGGGGTCCAACCTGGACCCAACAGGTGGCACAAAGTCTGCCCCCATGGCTCCCTATCCTGAATCTGGCCCCATCTCCAATGCCTTAGAAAACCTGGACCTGGACAATGCTCGCATAGACTTCACCTCCATCATCGATGATGCTGAGTCTTCCTCGTTCAGCCCAGTCAACAATCCCCTTCAGGGTCAGCCAGGGTCTTCCTCCCAGGCCCCATCCCGCCTCACCACCCCCCAGACTTCTGTCAGCCTAGCTGCAGGCTCCGGCCTGTCCAACATGGCTGTGGGCGACATGACATCTATGCTTACCTCGCTGGCTGGGGAGAATAAATACCTGAACACACTGTCTTAAAAGAAGACATCTTCTTCCAGACTAACAATCAAGTAGAGGCCTTGGCCAGTTCTTAATGTTTTAATTGAGATCCCACATGGAAATGTATGTAGCCCAATATCCAGAGGTAACCAGCCAGGGGTTTAAAACACTTAAGTCCTGTCGCTTATCGTGATTTTCCCTGGTACATTGTAAGAAATCCCAATCATGGTAAGGTAGACAAACTTTTGAATGGATCATTTCATGTAATGGATCATTAGTCTGGGCTGTTTTATACATCCCCATAAACCTTTATACGTAAACCCAACACATTAACCCTTGTTCGAGCCAGGATCCTGAACTAGCTAGGGGCCTTTTGCTACTGGATACCCAAGTTACAGAAATAATGATGTGTTGTAATGTGTTTCGGTTACAAGATGAGACTAAGCTACTAATGTGATCCCATCACAGGTTTCAAAATTGTAAGAATCCCCACCCAAAACCTTAAAACCAAAGGTGCCTGATCAACCTCCCTCGCTGTATTGTTCCTTCGCTGCCTTGGTACTTGGTATTTTTCTGTGCCTTACTATAAGACACAGAGCTGTATGCCTGATATGAAACTGATACTGAACTTTTTCCAAACAGGCATTCCAGTCACGTAGGGCTGTGGCAACAGTGGAGCAGAGAAGGATGCATGTAAATAAGTTTATATACATTTATATATGTTGTGTACATGACAATGAGACATTGGATAAATCATCCCCTGTCTTGTGATAGACTGCTTGGATTCTGAAGGCCAATGTTCAGACGGGAGTTTGTAAGATGGTTGTTCAAAGAGCTGAGTGAAGACTAAAGATGTGCTTTTAGTGATTGAGAAATAATTTCTCGGTGCTACTAATCTGTATTGCTAGGGATTTCTTCCTTGTCATGAACAACACACTCTTTATAGTGGCATATCAGTATTCCCACACATGCACAAATGCAGTCACAGACACACACATAGCCTACACTCAGGACTTGTTGGTGTTTGAATCTTTGGTGTTCAAATTACATGTATGTTGTAATTGCCTTTCCAGACAGAGAGTTTGCACTCCACATGTTTACTGTAAGTGTTCCTAAAGCAGCTGTGTACTTTTTTTTCAGTGGTGTTTATAACTGCAAAACAGAAAGGGCCTTGCTCTTTCTCAGGTACATACATGGGGGATAATGTGTAAAGCTCAAATATAATACAGTATGTGTATAACAATCCCCTCCACATTACAGTATGTCTGATATATTCAAACATAATGCCTTTGCTCAACATTAACCTGCGACTCATACATGGCTCAGCTGAGGATGACGGCTATTTTGAATGAAACCCGAGTCAGCTGGTTTGTATCTGTTAACAGATCAGTAATAGTTGCCTATATTTGAGAAACTGAGGTGCATTCATAGTACAGTGCTGCTGCACTTTGGCTCTAATCCCAAAGAGGAGTTATTTGGAAAATTCTGCATTACTAATTCAGGATAGGGGATCAAGAAGTGGGGATTTTATCAATCGCTACCACTGTAGTAAAATACATATTGTTATGTGTACACTGAGGTACTTTTATGCGACTATTGAGCTGTATCATACAGAAGAAGGCTACAGCTCTTGGTAGGAGAACTAATTTTACACTGTGGCTTTGCACTGACTACAGCACTGTGTGTAAAGATCTCTGTCTCTTATGACTATTCACATGAACCTCATTTTGATAGCGATAAAGAATCATCACAGTATTTTTTAATAGTCAGTCAAGAACACATCTGAGCACAGCTAGACTCAATAAGGCCACATTAAAGTATTGCTGAAGCATTTCATGTGACTTTTCAGAACAAAATAATAGCGTAATTTCAAAATTTACTAAACATTAGCAGGAATGAACATTTCTTCATTTTGGAAAAAGTGTACAACCTACCAAAGACACCTTAAAATGACTGAGAAAAAGATGCACAAATAGTCTATTTTAACAAAACACTAACACTAGCAATAAGGGCATGAACATTGACTGATAGTGCTGTTCTTTAGAATGTATGATGAGATGTTTTGTATAAAATTATCTTTTTATATTAATGAACTTTATGGATGTTGCCTTCTATGTGTGTGTGTTTTTTTTTTATAACTGTCATCCTTCATTCTGACTTTTTTGCTGGCAAAAGAATATCACCTTTAGCAACAGAAAGCTATAATAGTAGCATTAACTATAATAGACGAAAGCCAAGTGTTATATTTTGTGTACAATTTTCTACATTTTTATACAAATGTGCTATATTTTACCAGTTTATGAATAAACATGTTCAGTGGGATGGATGCAGAATGTCCTGTCAAACTTTTCTTTTCATGCACGTCGTTGTAAAGTGGTGTGACTTTGTGTTTTATTACAACACACACTGATACTCAAATGCTGTAATGAGCCCTATCTGTGAGAAGGTTTGTTTTAGGCCTGTGTTATGTCATTGTAATTGTAGGATGAGGAGTCAAAAATTCATAAAACATGTTTCCAGGTAAAGGCATGGGTATAACCTGCAGGATGACATTTGTTTCTGTGGATTAATGCAATGACTTCTTTCCTCCAATAGAGTGCAGTACAGCCTGAGAACAAGCACAGATAGCCAACAGTATTTCTCTGTCATTCACAACAAATGAAGCCCCCATAGCATAAACTTGAATGGTGCACACTCTAAATAGTCTATCACTCCTGTAAGCAGTTAAACTATATTCTACATAATTGTGATCCAATGCCATTTACCCCCCACATTATTGAAAGTGTAACCAATTGATTAAGCCGATGACATTTATTTTAAATCAACCCTCCTTTTGTCCTGATTCTAATTGGAAAATTCCTTGTTATGAGTATGATTTAGACCTGCCTGTCACGGCAGCCTTATAATGAGCTACAGTGATCCGCTAGGCTGCTACAGTAAGTAAGTGAATTAGCATTAAAAATGGCTGCTCTTGGTGTCATCAGTGCCTGGACGGACTCTCTGTGGTCAGTGGGGACTGGCACTGTGGGCTGCTGAATGCTGTAAGAAAGAAAAACTACACAAATCTTGCTCGTAAAATACTATCAACATGACATCTCTGCTTTAAAAGACATCAAATAAGAGAGTGGTGGGAAATGGGAGTAAAAAAGTTCATGCTCATGATACTGTTTTATATGATACTGCACACCAGTGGTTCCCAATCTTTTTGGCTTGGGGCTCCCTAAAAATGAAGTCATGTCTATTTGCAACCTCACATCACGGGATATGGTGGTGTGGAAGTGAGTTATGAGCTGTGCAACCAAAGAGTGATTTTTTCCCCCTCAGAGTGAAGCAAAATTAGAGAAAAGTCAGAAAAAAATAAACCCAATTTTGTGTCTTTTTGAGTATGAAGAAAAAAGAACTTAGGAACATATATCTATATATCTGTTTTTGCAAATGAACCCTTCATATGTCTCTCATCTCTTCAATCATCTTGTGACACACCAGATTTATCTCTAATGAAGTAGCCCTCCGCCAGGTTGAGAACCACTGCTGTACTCTTACTTAAACTAGGCGTACATGACAACAAATAAAATAATTACGATTAAAATTGGGGGTAATTACACCATGGCAACTGAAAATATTAATTTCCAATGTCTTGCCGGGTAGTTTTCCGTTTAAAATCCCGTAACAAACATAGTTCCGGTCAAAAATCACCTTTTCACTTTCAGAAATAGGTGCGCAACCTGCAATTAATTGTCTGTAACCATAGCAACAGCGCCTAGCTTACATCTGCTACGCAACCTGACCAGCCCGCTAAACTAGCTAAGTGACACCTTTAACGAACCGCATCATACATTAAACTGACTACAAGCAAACTTTTAAAACTTCCTGACGCTTTGAACACGCCTATGGCAAGTGGCAAAAAAACTAACGGACTTCTCCAGCTCGTCCGTTATTTTCTTCACTTTGTATAACATCTGGTCTTGTGCTAACGCTGCCACTTAATCTGCTGTGTTTGGTGATTTACAGTTACTTTTTTAATGTGATATTTTTTTTAAATAGTATCACCACCATTACTTTTTACAGTGTTTGGTCATTCTGGTTCAGGGGCCCCAGTGTGCTTAGACTATATTGGCATTGTGGTGTTGTGGCATGGCACAGTAGACTCACGGCAGCCGCTACAGCCTGGCAGGGAGGCTAAAGTTGACTCATTTGCTCCAAGGCAAGGGGAAGTTCTCCTGACAGACTACTGATTTGCAATCTGGCATATCCATATTTGTTATTTGAAACAATATAGCTGAATCTCCACAACAGGGTCAAACTGGGTGTTTGCAGGAAGGGCAGCCCATAGGAGATGAAAGGGAGAAGAATACCATTTTACAATCCACAATTTTATGGCTACATGTTGAATACACACATTTCTGAAAATATTAATGCAAGAAACAACTAATGTTACAGCACACATGCACACAAGAGGTCACCCTTTAGATGTACCAGATCAAAAATATGTACAACACGTCAAAAGTTGTGTTCACTCATTTGAAATTCAAAAAAAGAGGTGCACAAACTAAAAGAAATCAGAGGGAGGGTATGCTTTTTAGAAGAAATGATTGTTGTAAATATTGAATAGGCTTGCTGATCTGTTTAATGTTTGGACTGTAAGTTAACAAATACGTAAAGCACAGTGACCTTCACTAATTCCTTTCCTCAAAATGGACATTTTGGAAACATTGTCTTGTCTCCTGCCTCAGGCTGAAGTGATTTGTTCTGCAAAATGTCCATAGCTTCTTTTTCGTAAACTTAGAGAGTGAGTGTGTGTATTTTTAAACTATATTCTTGAGCCGGTTTGAGTTAGACTCTAGTGTAAAAAGTTAGACGGCACTGATGCAAAGATTGTGTTGTCGACTCTCCACAATGTGATCTCTTTTCTGTAGAGTTACAAATGGAAATGCCAAAATAAGAACTGAGTTTTTCAAATGCAAAGAAGTGGGCAGCATAATGACTTTTCTCTTTTCTTGTCTTGCCATTCAGGGGGAGGCTTTTCTTTTCCTTTGTCACTTAGGTTGGCATATAATTAACTCCTGCTTAATATGCTGTTTAAGGGCTCTCCTCCCCATGCAAGAAGCTTTGAACCCATAGACCACAGTCAGGGACAAAACCCCAGTGGGACTGCTTCCTCCATGCTCCTCCTTGTGTGTGTGTGTGTGTGTGTGTGTATGTAGAAGTAGTTGTTTTAACAAGACAGTAGAAAGCTCAAACTATACCGCCACAGCATTGCTGTGTCCTTATTTTACACCGCACAACTATTAAACCAAAATAAGACTGTGCACAAACATTCAATATACCAATCTTAGTCATAGTCCATCAGTAATCAAAATAATAAACCCTTCAGGCAGTGCATAATTAAGTTCATCTAAAAAAAAAAGTGAATTAGAGTGGAGTAGGTGCATGTTTTAAAGTAAACTGAGAGGGCTATGCTGCGGTTGATTTATTTTATCTTTGATTGGTGACACCCATCGAAAGAAGTGCAGCATGGCACTTTTTATTAAAGCTGAATAACAACAAAACCTATGGTTCTAAATGTCAGGTAGTATGTGACTACAATTATATACTATACATTTAAACAAATCAGGCCCAACTTTACAATTTGATTGAAATCAAGTGAAATTTTGAATGAAAAACACTCCCACGTAACCTGAAACACTGATATACTACATCGACGTATATGAGCATAACTTAAAAAACAGCTCCCAGGACCTCTGAAGCACCTCTGCACCTCTGTGACCCTCATCTGTAGCAAAGTTTATTGCCCCCTCCTCGTCCACCTCCTCTCCTCCCTCTCCTCTACCCATCCCACCACAAAGAGCCGAGATGACCCTTCTGTCCCTCTCTTTCTTCGGCCCTCTACTCCCCCCTCCACCTTCAGGATGCTTTCTCTTCCAGAATCCATTAAGAGACAAACCCCCGGCAGTCGTGATGGGCGAAGGAATGAAGGGGGATGTATTTTGTTTTTCACCATGAGCTGATAATGTAGGGGGAAAGGGTCTCACTTAAAACTTAAGATGTGACCTCGAGCTCATGCAGTGTTGAAAAAGGTTGAGGTGCTTTTAAAGCTAGCTTCATAGTTATGAAGTTATCTACTAAATTGGTTTATTATATAAAATATATATGCTATAATGCTTATGACTGTAGTGCTCAGTTTGTGATGGCCTATTGTGCATATCTTGTTTCATAATATCCCTACAGGAACTATAAGAAATGCATTTGGTGTGACTTTTTAATACCAATCTGGTATGGCCGTGTTGTAACAGGCCTATTCGTGGTTATATGCATTGATAGTGAAGTTAACACCTGAAATCACTGTATAATTAGAATTTATTTGTGGTGGGGGTTTTGGGTTTATCAACTGACTCATCAGTCTGTAAAAGTTCCATGCAGGTAATCTTGTCTTTTACTTCTCTAATCTGTTTCACTGTGTCAGATCCCAGTTTGTTTACTCCGCACAGACTCTATAGCAGGGCACATTATGCGCCGTGAAAAGCTACCCGGCTCGCTTGTATTATCTCGCAGAGTTACTAAGAGGTGGGGGGCACCAGAAAGCCAAGGTGGGGGTCCTGAACGCTGCGTTAGAGTTTTATTTCGGATGTTTTTTTCAGTTGCAAAACAGATTACGGTCCAGGTTGCAACACAAAGGACTGTCAATGCACCACTTCCTACAGCCATCCAGGGGTGAATGGCTTCGCAGGACGGGGTCCACTCCAGGGTACTTGAGCGCAGGTGCGACGTGCATAACAGTCAAGCCATAAAACACGCAGGGGAGGTGGGGGAGAGGAGGGGGTGCAGCACATACCTGTTCTCATTAACCTGCAGTTAGTATAATCTCTCCGTGTTGGTGAAAATGTTGCGAGATGAGCCCGCTGGAGTTAACAGACTCATTTGCACCTCGTCGAAGAGCCTGTAGATTCAAGTTTAGGACGCTGATCCCACTCTCTGTGTGAGGAGTTTTCAGCACAGATGAGATGCAGAATCACAAGTTATCAATGAGCTTTTCTGCTCAGTTATAACATCAAAATTACACAGTTAATGAGGAAAAATAAAAACATGAGGGGAAACTGTCAAACACAGTAACAACGAGTGGATGAATCGCTGCTCATCGACTTAATTTCTCTTTAACTTATTCTTTAAGTGCAGACTAATTACCCAGAAGCAATAAGTTATTTATAAATTCAATCACTCGGCTTTAGGTGGTACATGGAGGAACATAGCCGAGTGTGTCCCCACGTTTAGATGGAGAAAACCAGAACATGCTCTCCGAAGAGGAGGTGCGATGTAGCGAATTTGGGACTATATGTTGTCAAAGTGTAACGACTGTTATAGCCTAACTGGTGTACATGCGTGTGTGCAGGTCTTCCCAACATCGATCACTTCGTAAATGAGGAAGGTGTGTGTTTACGACGCCAAGAGTGACCTCAGGGCCAACCTCTGCCGCTGACATCACTCCTCCTCACGGCTCGTCGCCTCCGCTTGGAGTCCCATCAAGGTCTGAGTCTCCCGCTGTGACCGAAGGCGATGCCTCATCACCATTCATTCTCAGGCAGGCACTCAGGACAAACGCACACTCTCGCGCCGCTACCCTGGACCACTTTTTGAAACGAAATACAGCGCGATGATGACAGAAGAAAGCAGGGGTAAACGGAGGAAACAAGCCAACCCCAGGAGAAACCGAGGTAAGAAACGTGCGCCGCTGGAAAGTTTGAATAAGTTGGTAAATGATGCAGGCAGATGTTGCTGACAGAAGCTCTCATGCGAACCGCGTTGATTTGTTCTGCAGCTTGTTGAAAAACTTTAAACTGTGTAGCAATTTGTTGCACAAGACTTAGACTATTTCAGACACACGTTCATGGCTTGTGATTGTCTTGCAACATAAATTGCAGGGATGAGCAGTCAGGTTGGCGGTCAGGGTTATTGTTCTACCTGTGCTCATACCTGGGCAAAACCCTGAAAGGTGCGAGGTAATTCGCAAGAAAAGCCCACAACCTGTAGCTGCACGCGTTTTGTAAAATATCTTGACTCTTGTATATTTTATAAACCTGACAGAAGTTCTTTTCTAAATCATCAACGACTTTGAAAGATCCACACTGTCTTAAACTTATCTTTAAGAGGTCAGAATCAGACTTTTTGTTATTATAACTAAGAAATATAAGGTTCTTACAGTCCACTGTTACTGTACTCCAGTGCGACTTTCTCTTACATGTAGGCTGTAGTTTTGTTGCTGTTCACGCTGAAAGCTTAACTTGCTCTGAGGCTGAAACTTTCTAGGATTTTGTTCCCTTGTTATCTGTATTCTGCGCCCTGCCATGCAACGTGGTTTGACACTTTACATCAAGTTTTCGAGAGTTTCATATTGTTTGTATCAACATTTTTGTAAAAGAAAGTGGACTGCAGCAGAGGTAATAAAACAAAAATAGTTTAGTTGGGATTTTCAACTGATTACTAAAGCTGAGGCTTTTCTTACTTCTACTATGTAAACACGGGTAACTCATTTTGGCTATCTAGTTTTTCAAATATAAAGGTTATAAAATATGCATTTGTTTAAAGTAGCCTACCACCTTCATATGGAATTAATTCTGCTGTGCATTTTGAGTTTTTAATCTTTCTGTAATCATGTGATATAATTCATACATGACTATCAATCACCTTATCAAGAATTAGTGGAAAGTCTCAATTGATCTTAAAGCGATTATGTCAGTTGTCACTCCCTACAACAGTGCTGAGAGGAACTTCTTGACAGTGTGCTGATTTTGGAGACTTTGTTGAGACTTTGTTCTGCATGCATTAGGTATTGTTTGTGTGTGGCTCTGAACTCACAAACAGAAGTGAGGATACACACACCTGAGCATGCATAAACATATAAATATTTGTTCTTCTATCCTGCTGATGAGGGCTGAACATTTATGTTTGAATCAAGTCCTACTCCCAAAACAAACAAAAACTATCCAAAACATTGAAGGCTTCTCTAACTCTAAATTTCACTTGCACCTTCTCTAAATAACCAAAATGTAAACCTAACCTAAATTAAATTAAACCTAAATAAAACTCATTCTGAATTATTTTAATTCTAATGGGGTTTATGGTGTGCCAGCCAGTGTCTCGCTGCTGGCTCTGTATTTAATGCAAAGTTGTTTGGTGATGCAGGGAAAGCCATGAGATATCCTAAACAAACCTAACCATTACCCCAAATGCAAACATAGCCATAAACCCAGAAAAAACATAGAATTAAGTTGGTCACTAAGGTTTTTCATCATCTTGCTATCACTGAGAGGATATTTTGTCTTCAAAAACATACAAGAGCACACACACAAACATCCCTGGCTTTCTTTTTAACTCTCTCGAGCTTCACGAAAGCCGTTGAGAAACCATGCAGCAGCGTGCTTGTTTGCCTCTGATCTGACACACAACTGTCCTAAACCTATTTGCTGTAAGGAGTCTGTTTACTTATATAGTTTATTAGTTAGCTGTAAGTGTTTCCTCATTTTATTCAGAGAGGTGTGAAGCTCAGCAGAATGTCACCAGGGTGAGATCCCCTCTGGCTGCTCAGCGATAACGGGTGCTTGTGTATGCACGAGTACACACACACACTCTCACCTTTGACTGTCACGTAGCAGTTTGTCGACCAACTGCACTCTATTTCACAAATCAGCATCATCACACTACCGTGAAAGCTATCAGCAAAAAAAGACACACTTACTGTCAAGGACCTGTCACTTATCAGAAAAAAGTCCAGTTCCTTTAATTCTTGCAGTGGCCTCAGAGGAGAGATAAACATCACCTACCAGTGAAGGCATTTTAAAAGTCAACGTCAAGCAAAAGGAAAGTGATTATAAATGTATACTTAGCTGAGAATCTAAAAACTGTAAATATCATGTTATCTTTAATAGATTATCAGCGAGGACCTAAGTTGGGCTGCTTTTTTTCCCAATTGCACCATGAATTATTAGTGAATCTGCATGCCCACCTGCGCTGATGGCATACTTATACATAGCATATGTGTATGTCACACATGCGTCAGTGCGTGTGAGAAGTCTGCGTGAGTGAGTGCTGCTTGTACATCCTCATGTCAGCGTAGAAATGTGTGTATTAAAGCCCTGTGAAGGATTTGGAATGTGCTGGTCTGTGTGAGCAGGGAGTTAAAGGTCCTTGATAAAACCAAATGAATTTGGCAGGCCCGACTCATAAGACAGCGATTTGGGGATCTTTTCCAAACCAGAAGAAAGAGAAAAAAACATAGGCTGACTTTTCTTCTCTCTCCAAGGCGCCTATTGATTATGTCTCTGTCTCCTCCAATAAAACTGTCAATGTTCACCAATCTTAAGCAACGTGCCGAAATTACTACTCTTCATTCCTGGCAGATTGAAAACAGTCCAGAGACAAAGGAAGGGAACATTTGAAATGATGACCTGTGTGTACTGGCTGTGAGTGAGTTTCAAAGAGTGTGAATTAATTAGCTGAGCACTGAACATCCCCCCTTCAGGCCCGTATACACAGTCAGTCACACCATGGAGTCATTTGCCTTTTTCCTTATAGAGAGAGATAACCGTGAAATTCATCCCATATTTTTCAGTCATCAAAAATGTTTTTTGCTCGACCTTACTTGAGCCAAACATCTCTAAAATTACTTGTTTGAAGAATAGAGATGATATGTTTGTTTTCGTCAACAAAAACGTATGCCATGATTACTTTTTACAGTGAAATAAATTTATAAAGAAATGAAAGAAAATAACTAAAAGTTTATTTAAGTTTAATGAAGCAACCCTTTAATTACCCTTGTTGGTGCAGTACCGTTAGCAGAGGTAACACCGTTTAGATTTAGAAAATGTTGTCATTTATTTAAAGTCTGGCGTTGTTATGTACGGGCTTTCCCCTGCCCTCAAACTCAGCAGGCATCTTCGCCCAGAATGACATCCGCACCACAGATCAGACTCATTCAAACCCTCGCCCTTGCATCAAATGAAGGATGGCGTTTCATGAGCACCCTCATAAACATATTTAGTCCCGTTGCCTTGCGCGTTATGTTTTGTTAGAAACCTCACTCTGTTGTTGAGTTGATGTGCCTTTTTAAGAGAGAGCTTTCTCTCTCCCTGTTTCCCTCACTCCCTCTTTCTCGTTTTTCTTCTTTTTTCAAGTGCCAATTTATTTAAACTCCTTTCCCCTTTTCTTCTTTCTCCTTCATTGATTTCCAAACCCCAGTCTTTGTATGCAGCTGGGGCCCAGCTGTGTGTCTGTGACTGTGTATGTGTGCGCATACATGTGTGTGTGTTCGTGTGGGTTTTTCTGGCACAGTGCTGCCACAGTGAGCATAGCACACTGTACACAAAGGACTCGAGCAGCAAAAAAGAGAGGGAAAAAGAGAAAGAGAGAGAATAGGGGGGGAAACATTTGAACGTTTAAGACTGACGCGCTTGTACTGTACAGAGTGGAGGGGCCGGGCCTTTTGGACCGGGCCTGCTTTAACGGCAGATGTATCGGCGCTCTGGGATGAGGGGTGGGGAGAGCGAGACAGCAATGAAGAGCCCAGGCACCACAGTTTATTACCAGGACTCTTCAAGGGGCTCAGCTCAGGCGTCAGAACCAGCGGGTGGGAGGGACAGAGGAGGAAAAAAAGAGAGGAGGATGACAGAGGTGGGAAACTGATGGGGTTGACAGGGCTGGAGACAGCGAAAACAGTTCTTCGGCGTGAGAAGACAAGACATAGAGGGGCGTGAGGAGTAGAGACAGAAGAGACGGGACGGGCGACAGAATGTGGGAAAATCTAAGTGTTTCCTCATTTGTTCCTCAACGTTCCCACAGCTCCAAGTGTCACAGATTTCTCCCATCCCTAGCTCTATGCGTTTGATGCCAGATCTGTACAGCAGTAATGGGGAATCCCTTGATTGAGTCCCTTTGGTATTTTTCACATGTTTATTTGATTATTGCTCATTCTGATGTTTCAGATGTAGTGAAAGCAGTCCCATGTCTTACTGTACATTCCTGCCGCGTGGCTGCCACGCTGTTGATCCACTCCATGAGGAATTATTTGGAAAGTTTTGCGGTGCCATTGCAGAATTAATACACTCAGAGGGGGTTTTCCGCCACATTAGCTCCTTCACATGACTGTTTGGAGTTGTAGGATCTCTTTTATCAGGATGTTACAGGAAAATGTCCTTTTCTGCATAGTGCAACAAAATATACAATTTGTCTTTAGTCTCCAGTGTAGTCGTCAGGAACAGTTAAATGGTCCTAATAGACTAGAATAGCACAATTGATGAACACATGACTTCAAACTTGAGAGCTGAAAGTATGTCTATAGATCACACTCCTTTTTAACTGTAAGATCACGCTAATAGCCACAGAGCTCATGAGGTGTGTGTGCATGTGTGTGTATGTGTGTATATAGGTGCCTGAGCATGCACTTTTTTCACACATTTAGCACCAACTGTATTTCTTGTGGCTTCTCACTCATATACAGGCATTTCTATTTTTACATCAAAGGCGTTTTATCTGATAAAGAAGGTTTACATGTTGTACAGTTTGATGTTGCAAATTGATCCCTTTTCATTCTTGACAAATTCCATTTGCAGTGTTATTATTAAGTTCTTTGTCATTGCTTTGGCACGACTCCTCGCCATTAAGTCTATTTGTGGATCTTCCTTTTGTGCAGACAGCCTGAGTATTATGTGTTTGATATGCTGCACATGTTTGACAGAAGAAAGAGGTTAAAACTATCCAGATAGGCAGGCTCTCTGCACACAATTTATAGATATGTGCTGTTTTATCACACCTCAAATTAAATTTGGAAACCCTGCTTCAGCTGTCATGTATTACAAGGCCCAGATGGGTGGCAGAGAGAGAGAGAGGAGAGAGAAAGACAAAGAGACAGGGAGAGAGAGGAGAGCAGCCTGGCAGGCAGGCAGGCCCACTCAACTGGCTGAGAGTGTGCCAGTATGTGCCAGCGAAGGAACTAGATATAGCAGAGCGGTGAGGGTGAAAGAGGAACAGTTTGATATGTGGTGTTAGGATCTGTCTTGATCACTTCTAAGGCCAGAAGACATCACACCTGCAAGAAAGGAAACAGTCTTTTTGGTTTCATCAGTTTAACACTCTGTTTTTTTACTTGCTCCTCATCCCTTTTCTGCCTTTCTTTCAGTCTTTGTATCTCTCTCTGAGTCCAAGTCAGTTTTCTTATTGTTTTAATGTTTTCAAGCCAAATATTAGTCTGTGTTTCACTTGTTCATCTGTCCTTCCACCCACCATTAGCACCATATACACCAACCACCGCAGCTCACAAAGAATGTTGTAGAACTTAATGGCTGTATCGAAAGAGAAATTAGCAATTAAAATGTTTAGCTGTGCATTGCCATTTTCTGATGACTGACAAACAAAGGGATCTTGTTTCATGTGCTCTGTATGAATTGATAGTAGGGAGTCTCCAGTAGGAGTGAGTGATATGGATGAATTTGTCTTTTATGGTACATGTAGTTTTATAATAAGATATTATTATATGTCATGATATAGTGCATTTTCTGGAAAAACTACTTATGGATAAAATAATCAGATTAGGGCTGCAACTAAGGATTATTTTTGTAATCTATTAATTTTTTTGTCTTTTTTTAATAAAATTGGCTAGGGTAAACATCCCTACTAAGCCCACGTACCATATAAACCCACTTGCAACTCCTGGGATATGTTGTCAAAATTTAAGTGATTAGTGTTTTGAATAAGACATACGTTAGAATATTACTTGAATTAGAAATATTGTAGAAAATATGAGTTTTAGCATGGTAGCAAACAGACCACATGCTGCATCAACAGCATAGTATGGTTCATTGCAATGACATAAAGCATGATAAGCATGCATAGTTTACATTTTTGTATGCAGATTATATTATTATACTGCTAAATAGACAATAAATGTGTATGTTTATCTTTATTTATTTTTTAATTAACATTTTAACTGGTGGGCTTAAAGGGGACGCTAGCAAATAAATCACACTGTCTGGGGTGGATTTAAATGAGTAATTACTAATTACTTCTCTGCATAATCAATTTATATTTGTCATGTTATGTTAGTGCGCCATAGATTTATTTCATATAGTTCTTTTTTAATGTCATGTGCATAGAATAAAATATTCTGTCTTTTAACCATAAATTCACTGATGTTCCCTTTAAGCCCACCTACTCCCATCAAACCCACTTGACTGTGTTTCAATGGGGATTTTCTCCCTTTTGACCTTCGAACCGTTTTCCTCCCTAATTTTGACCTCACCTGATGAATCAGCTCCATAATTCAGATAATTAATACCCATATTTAAATAACAGTGATATTGTGTAGGTCTATTCATTCTAGATAGGCCTATATTCTATCCTAACATTAGTAATATTTTTTTAATCTTTACTTTTCAGATGAATTTTACTTTGAGATGACTAGAACACGAAACAACTACAGTTCATGCCCACGCATGATAGAAGCGTGCTTGGAACAATGGGAAATCTCTCATTTCTGGCAAAAAGTTATGGAGTAGACAAAAANNAAATGCCAACAACACACCATAGGATGGAGATACAGTCAAAATGACAACACATATTGAAAGATGAAGTATTGAAGTGTAATTTCCACTATACTTTTGATTTTGTTCGTAAATAGTTTTTTGGCTACATTCCAAAGAAGACGTGTTGTAAGTTTAGCTGTTTTTCTGCATTGACAACACAGCAAAAAGGCTGGTCACGCCTATTTCAAATGCCATTTACAGGCCACAGTATAGAAGTGGAGACAAAATGAAATTAGCTTTTGAGAGCTAAGAGATTACAGATTTGAATAGAACAAGTTTGTATTAAGATTTTTTAAATAAATATTTATTTATCAATAAATCATGAAGTGGGCTTATTTGGAACACCCATGTGCTTAAAGGGTACGTTAGGTACCCATTAAACCCATGCCAGACTTTTGACATATTTTGACAAATTAAACAATAAAAACATTAGAAATTGGTATAAATTAATTACTGACACATCCAAAGAGAGATTAGACTTTAATTTTAACTAAAAAGTTTTCACTTAAATTGGGGAGGTATATATTAAAAATGTCAGAAAAGCGAATTTGGTAGGCTTAATAGGGACATTTACCCTAACTATTTACTTACGTACTTATGTATTTATTAAATTTATGAAAGAATCAAAGCCGAAATTTGTAAAACAAAAACTTTCAAATCAGGGTTCAGATTTACAAATTCTGAGTGTTCCAAATAGAAAGGCATGACATTACGTGACATAACTTTTTGCCCCACTTCCCAGAGGAGTTAAAAGTGAGCAATTGACATTAATGGAAGCTAGAAAAAAATTCTAACGCAGCTTATGTTTCATGAAACACACAAAGTTTCTGTTCAATTGTTAATGTTTATAAAAAGTTTTTAAATAAAGGAGTGTGTCCTGAATGGGAATTCTGGTTTTGAGAGTATATGAACTTGGTACGCTAATGCTTTAGATTACAGCCCGCAACATACAGCGTAATTACTCCAGAGTTATGGTGTAATCTAACGGTGTACCAGTACAGTACTTGCCAATACATATATATAGGTACTGGGGAACAAGGTGTGAAGTTATGGAATAAGGGGGTCACAATTCGGGATCTTACAAAGAACTTATACGTAGTTATTTTCTAATTACAGGATACCACTTGTTCCCCAGTACCCGCATCTGCTTTGGATGTGAGATGTGATGAATTCTGATCCATAAAAAGAGTCTAACCATGTAGATGTAGGTTCTGTGCTGCTGTTCCATTGGCGTTTTCAGTCAAAAATGGCACTACCGCAGCGCCGTCTAGCAGCGGTTGTCAAAAGCACCAGAGTTTGTATACTCTTGGTAAAGGTGTCTCTGAGCTTTTTGACCAGCTGTGGAGGATGAAGCAGGACACTGTTTGACTAAGACTCCTTTGTTTCTCAAGGGAGAGCACAGGACATGCAACTTGCACAGCCGATACGTATGCTGTAGCAGGTAAAAAGATATTCAAGTTAGCTAGTGTTGCACACTGTTAGCACTGTAGCGGAGCTGAAGAGAGGAAAGGCACTCGGGAGCGTGCAAAACCGTCTCGAATCCTTTACATAGAAATCGGTCTACAGGGTGTCACAGTCAACCGAGAAAGTCGGGGAAGGTCTCATTTTTTAAGTTATGTTACAATCTGTTCACACATTGGCAACAAAAAAACGCTTAATACATGTAAATTGTTACATACAGCCCCTTTAATACATATGCTGCTTGATTTTGTATTTTACCTTTGTTTAAATGTTTTTTCTTTTTAAGGCAGTGGAGGGAAATAAGCAATGGGTTTATAACTTGGATATGAAGGAGGGGCTGGCTGACGTGTATGGAGGTGCTGAAGCTTGTCGTAGAGACGATCACTGATGTTTTATCAAAAGCCATTCATCAATCTGCTCACCCATACAGTACCTTGACCATGAGGAGTCCAACCTCTTCCCAGGTTTGTGGGACAGAGGTGGTTGGCCAGAAGTTGTTCTCAGAGCTTCTCAGGGAGGAGGACAACATCCAGCAGAGTCTGAAAGGCTCCCTTGGCAAAGCAATCTGTGATGTGGTTGGTGCAGACCAATCTATTAGCGTAACACAGAAATTCGAAGGCCATTGTGAGAGTGATCACAGATGAGGTCAACTCTGTCCTGTCAGAGACCATACAAGCCTCACTGGATGGAAGATCATCCAATGTCCATGCTGCTACCTGCTGCCAGTTCTCAAGTTGCAGAGCATGCAAGGAGATGTTGGCAAGAGTGATCAGGGCAATGAAATCCCTCCTCACAGCTCTAGGTACTGCAAGGAAGAAGACAATTCAGACTGTCAGGACACAGAAGTCTTGTGATTCTGACAGGACAGATGAGAAATCTGTAGGCAGACATGGCAGCAAGATCTACAAGAAGATGGAGTGTGCATGAAAGAGCTGCTTCAGAATTATAGCAAAGAAAAAGGTCCGGCTTGAAGCAAAACATGATTCGGATGAGAGTATCAGATCAGAGGGCAGTGACTTGAAATCTGGCTCTCCATGTCCTGAAGAGACATCACCCACCGAGGAACACTCTGGCTGATGACAATGAAGACTGTCAGCAGTTTGTCGCACCCACTAAAAGCTGGAGAGGCGGCTGCAAAGGGTTTTTGCCTACGGTGAGTGTTTGCAGAGAATCAAGGAGATTGAAAACTATGAAGAATATTAAACTATTCAGAATATTATTATCATGCATAAAAGAGATTAATTGGGTTAAAAAGATTTTTTTCAGCATCTTAGATGACAATAATAATTTAGAAATTGGTAATTGGTAAAAGAAACTGTAATTATTGTGTAATACAGGATCCAGATTTATCTTTTTTCAGTATTGGTTGAATGATTGCGTGTTTGAAACAATTTGGAAAGACGCTGGAAGTCAGAGAGTTGTTAATAATCAGGAACAACAGTGGGGAAAACCTCTTTTAAAAACTTAGTTGGGATAGTATCTAAAACGTAAGTGGAGGATTTCATCTGGGAAATTAATTTACTGAGTGCTGTGATGTTAGTAGTTTGAAACTGGGTGAAGGAAGCCTGATTATTGTTGAAGGTGGGCATATGTTTTCCCAATAAACTGGGCAGCAAATTTCTTTGTACAATCTGGTTCAAGGTCTGAACTGGTTGGTCCATTGAGAACAGAACTGATGAGACAGTGGCTGTTGAAAGAGGTTAATAGTTCATCCAGATTTTGTGGAAGTGTTGTAATGGGGATAAAACAATTACTGAATTTGGCTGCAGAGTCAGCAGTAAAAATGTGGGGCTGAATGCTAGGGTGAGGTTTTAAAAGAGAGGAAGAGGGTAAAGGAGCTTTAAAAATAACAGCTTTGTGGTCAGATACAAACACATCTACTAGCTCTACATTCTCTGGACAGAAACCAGAAGAAAGTACCAAGTCAAGGATATGACCTTTTAAATGTGTAGGATCATTAACTGATTGCAGTAGACTGAAAGATTCAACAAAATTTAGGAATTCACTAGATATGGGGTATGAAGGGCAACATACATGAATATTAAAATCATCCAGAATAAGCACTCTGTCATAATTGGATAAAACAATAAATAAAAGTTCAGAAAATTCTGTAATAAAATCGTTGGGGCCTTGGAAGTCTATAAACTAAAATACACAGTAAGGGAGCAAGACCTGAAATAAAAAAGCATAGGACTTTAAATGAAATAAAATTACCAAAGGAAACAAGAGAGCACTTAAAACATTTTTTAAAGAAAACAGCTAAGTCACCGCCTCTCCCACAGGGTCAAGGAAGATGGAGTTAAAATCGCGGGGTGTAACCTTCACCAAGGCAGCAGTCAGTAGGGATCAACCATGTCTCATTACCATAAAAAAAGTCAAAATTATTAGCGAGAATCAGTTCATTAATTAGGAGTCATTTGTCACAAAGTGGCCTTGCGTTCACGAGGCCAATTTTTTATCATGTGTGGCAGTCTGGTTTGAGCATAGATGAGCAGATTCCCACTTAAAGTGATGTAAGTAGCAGCTATTAGCTCCCCCCTGCGGCCCTCTGGGGCAATAGGGCCTGTTATAGATTGCTGGGATTGTGGAAACTGGAGATGACTGACAGGGGGAGCACTGTTCAGTTCTGAGAGGTGGGGATGTTAGAACGAAGCTGTCCATGTTGCAATTGGTAGTACCTGCATCTTACACTTTGCCACTGCATGTTTTTTTTCCGACAGAACACAAATGTAAAACAAAGCCCTCTGGATCCAGATAAAATGGAGAATGAGGAAGAACATTTCAAAGATAGAGACAGAATCAGCCTCAAGACCCTCCAGCAGGGAAAGCAAGAAGACGGTCTCCTCCTCTTCCTTGACCACCTAAGTGAGCTCTGAGACTGCCAACAAGGTCGGCGAGCTGATATCTGATATCTCCAAGTGGGAGGCTGAGGAATGCTCTGAATCAGAGGCTGATGACCACGAGGAAGATTCCTCAGCAGCTTGTCACACCCACCGAAAGCTGGAGAGGCAATTGCAAAGGTTTTTTTGGCCTCCAGCAAGTGTTTGCAGAGAACCAAGGAGAGACACCAGATGTCACAAAAGACCAGACCACAGAAGACCTGGGGCCTCATTTATAAAACTGTGTGTAGGATTCATGTCAAAAGGTTGCGTACGGACGAAACACAGAAAGTGCTTACACGCAACAATATTTGCCAGTTTCCCTTTATAAATCACAATCAACTCGAAACGTGGCGCACCTTTTGCAAGCCTCATGTCACACCCATAGTGCCCTATAAATAGTCAGTGAAACGCCCCTAATTAATATTCATTCTACCTGACTGCATGAGGATGACCATGGCAAACGCCAACAGAAAGGGTAAAAAGAGAAATTTCACGCAGTGTGAAGTAGAAGTTCTTGTTGGGGAGGTCGACACCAGAAAAATGATTTTGTTTGGAGGACACAAAGTGGGCATTACAAATGCCAAAAAGGCCTTAGAGTGGCAGCATGTCGTGGACGCCGTTAATGCTGCTGCCTCAGAAGGTCGAACTGTGGCAGAAGTGAAAAAAGTGGTCAAAGTGGATGCCAAAAAGAGGTGGAGGGGGACACAGACATGCACAATGCACCGGATGACTCAGGTAATTTGTATTCCCTTGTTTAAAATGAGTAAACCCAAATGCATTCAAGTTGTTTACACTCATGTACAAAAACAATTGAGACATTATTCACAAAATTGTGACTTTATTCACAAAAACAATTTCTGTTTCAGTTGCTGAGTGTTCCAGCGGGGTTGGTGGTGCTGCAGCAGCTGAGCAGCTGTGTGCACCCAGCGTCTCCACTGCACCTCGTTGGACTCAACCCTCCAGCAGCGGCCGTATCCTCACTGATGCAGTCCTACAGATGCAAAGGGACACAATCGACTCCATCAACGAGGTTGCCAAGGAATTAAAGGAAATCAAAAATGTGTTGCATGACATGAGCTGTACAATGAAACAATTGCTGAATAAATAGTGTTATGTTTCCATACCTTGTGTTTTTACAAGCGACGCATCACATCCAGATGCTGACGCACAGCAGCAGCATTTGGCTCAAATTCCTGGGGATGGGGGTCAGGCTTGGCGCCAACACGACCATCAGCGTCAGGGGGTAAAGCCACATTCCTTAGCTGTGCCACATTATGTAGTATAGCACACGCCCTCATGATTTGGCACTTTTTCGGGCTTGTATGACAGTTTTCCTCCTGTGACATTGAGGCTTCATATATGATATGTGAGAGGTAATATTTCTATTTATTCTACACAATTGCATCAATTTCACACTGTTTCTTGTGTTTCATCCTTCTGCCATCGGAGTCGCAGTTTCTCATTTCTCCAGTTTATGTGCGTATGCATGGGTCAGAGTTACCGTGGAGGACCGCACATTCTCCTGTCAAGTTTGTTTTTTATAAATCCCAAAGTTTGCTTAGAAAGTGGAGTACACCTTCTTCTGTGCGTACACAGCAGTTATAAATGAGGCCCCTGGTCACTGAGATGGATCCAACACCAAGACCATCAGGATAAGAAGGACATCATGTGCCTACAACTGTCAGTACACAGAAGTCTTGTGATTCTTACAGGGCAGATGAACAATCTGCACACAAATGTGGCAGCAAGATCTATAAGAAGATGAAGTCTGTATTGAAACGCTGCTTAAAATGGAAACCAAGAAAAAAGGTCCAGCTGGCAGAAGAACAGGATTTGGATGAGACTGCCGGGTCAGAAGGCAGTGACTTGAAATCTAGCTCTCCATGTCCTGAAGAGACATCTCCCACTGCCTCAATCAGCGCCAGTGAGGATACAAGGACTGCTGAGAAAGCAGACATGCATGCAACACATGGATCCTCCCTGGTGCTGCCGGGAAAGGAACATGTAGATGAGGTCGTCAGGTCAGCCAGCAGCGTCTCCACACTATCCAAAGACACTAATGAGACAAAACCGGGATGTATTTCGCAGAGAGATGTCCTTCATGGAGATGGATGCACCTTCCCAGGAGGACGACAAACGTGTCTGCGAGACTATTCTAACTGTCAGTACAGAAAAGTCTTGGGATTCTGACAGGACAGGTGAGAAATCTGCAGGCAGACATGGCAGCAAGATCTACAAGAAGATAAAGTGTGCATGGAAGAATGAAACCAAAGAAAAAGGTCCAGCTGGCAGCAGAACGTGATTCGGACGAGACTGCCGGGTCAGAGGGCAGTGACTCAAAATCTGGCTCTCCGTGTTCTGAAGAGACATCACCCACTGCCTCAATGTGCTCCAGTGAGGACATCAGTTACGCAGTGCCGGCAGATCTTAGTTCTTAGTCCCTCTGAATGATATCAAACCAGAGGGTGTCATGGAGGACAACACAGGTACTTAACTAGGACCCTCCCTGGACGTAAGGGCTTTGAAGCTAGGAGTGACACCCCATTTCCTAGAGAAATATCATTCATGGAGATGGATGCACCTTCTCAGGAGGAGACCATTTGACTGTCAGTACAGAGAGGTCTTGTGATTCTGACACGACATATGAGAAATCTGCAGGCATAAATGGCAGCAAGATCTATGAGAAGATCAAGGCTGCAGGGAAGGGCTGCTTCAACTTGAAACCGAAGTAAAAGATCTAGCTGGCAGCAGAATATGATTTGGACGGGTCAGAGGGCAGTGACTCAAAATCTGGCTCTCCTGAAGAGACGTCACTCACTGGCTCAATCTGCTCCAGTGAGGACATCGATGCAACAAAAGCAGACCTGACCTCTGACCCTCTGGAGTTGGCTGATAATGTGGAGCATGAGCGCATCACATCAGAGACCGAAAAAGGTCCCTCAACAATGTCCCCCACTGGCACATCGCAACCAGCAGAGTATTGTGAAGAGAGTTCTGTTTTCATGGAGGAAGACCTTGTCACAAACACGAATTCATAACCAAGGCCCTCAGGACAGGATGGACATCTTGAACCTTCACAGGTCCACCTGGGAGCTGAGCAAAATGTGGATGAAATTGAGACAGCTAGCATCAACCTGACACCTGATCGTGCGTCTCTTACAGAAATGTCTTCCACAGCTTCAATTGGCTCCAGTGAGGACATCAAGGCTACAGAGACAGCAGACCAAGAAGACAGACGTCGAGAAGGTTTCAAAGACGATAATGGAGCATCAGCAGTAGCCCTGCTCACTGGGCTGAAAAACAACTTTTGTAACATAATCAAGGGATTCTTTGACAGTCTTACTGAAGAGTAGGTTATCTAATTTTATTACTGAAACTCACTTGAATACAATTGTGACATTTTTTTGTGTACATTTTTGATTTTGTGTTTAACCTTTGTTTCACTGTTTTTTCTTTTTAAGACAGCAGAGGGAAATAAGCGAAGGTGTTTATGGATTGGATCTGAAGGAGAGGCTGACGGACATGTGTGTGGAGGTGCTAAAGCTCATAATAGAAACGGTCAGTGATGGTCTATCAAAGGCCATGCGTCAATCTGCTCGCCCATACAGTACAGCGATTACAGATGAGGTCAACTCTGGCCTGTCAGAGATAATACAAGCCTCTCTGGATAGAAGATCATCCAAACCCCTACACCCTACTCTATTCCCTCTCTCTAATACCTCCAATGTCCATACTGCTACCTGCTGCCAGTTTTCAAGCTGCAGAGATGTGGGCAAGAGTGACCAGGAAAATGAAACCCCTCCTCACCTCTCTAAGTACTGGAAGAGAGAAGACAAGTGAGACTGTCAGGACTCAGAAACTTTTGGAGAGTAAAGATGACAACAAGAAGACGTCGCCGTGGTGGAGCTGCTTCCGCAAAGTCCGGAAGAACAAGGTCCACCCCATTCTAGACGTACAAGTGGATGAGGTGTCATCCAGTAAATTGTCATCTGGACACAAAAACTCCTTGTCTCCTCGAGCCACATCCTGCTCTGTACGCTCTGGCAGCAGAACGTGAACGTTATAGTCAGCTGAACTCCACCCCTCTGGAGTTAGTTGACTGCGTAGAAGATGAGGAAGTCATATCACAGGAGACAAGAAACGCCACATCAGAGGAGACAAGACATTACTGCTTCACAAAAGAAAAAGAATTAAATGATTAAAACTTCTATTTAGTCGATGTCCCTAGTGTTGCATGTGAGAATACTGTCGTTACCATTTTTCCTCCAAATACCCTTTGATTTTGAATGTTTTCCAAGCCAAGCCGAGCCAATTCCAATCGTACTAACTTCGACTAACCTTCTTTTTCTATTTTGAAGTTTTAAGAATAGCCTTGCTAAAGCAACACACCTGTTAATTCGAGCTTGTTATAGGCATTACTGTGCACTTGACACTGAAACAGGAACCTGTTTCTATTTAAATCTGTACAGATTTTGATGCTCAACTTCCAATTTGTTTTACCAATGACTGGTGATTTCTTATATTCTTATTTAACTGTTGCTCAGAGGTCTCTTTGTCTCTTTCTGCCCTTTCAGTTGTAAGTCTTATTGAACCATTGTGCAGCATTTTTTTCTCCATGTACAGAACATTACCTTTTTTGTAAACCCTTTATAAAGTTTTATAGTGCTGTGTTAATCAAATTATAATCATTTACACTTAATAATTTAGTATTTATAAACAGTATATAAACATTTAGTAATGTTTAATAAAACACTATATTGTAGTTGTAAGTAGTTTTACTTCACAAAAGCAGCGTCTGCGCTATTTTCCAAAATAGGCCTTATCTAAATGGTTACTTTCTTGTCTAAAAAAAATATTAACACTTAGTGAAGTGACATATGACAGTCCTACAGCGTAAATTACAGCAGCTTCCAGCCTGGCTCCACCATTGCAGCCGGTTGTTTGTGTACAATCCGTGTACCTTCGTCTCAATCGATTTTCGATATTGAAATGAAAATCAGACAATGAAAAACGGGGCTTTTTTTGATTACCTGAAACGTAGGCTATGTCTATGAACAAGCACAGAATGGCCAGTCACGGCCCGCACAGAATAACTCAATTTGACGTTGAAAAGACGTCCCTGCGTAGTGGGTCCACAGAGCGGCAGCTCCATGTACCCGAAAATGAAAGCAGGCACTCGACGGTGCAGCATATCACTGATAATGTTAATATTACCCGAAGTAAATTGTTCACTTTAAGAAACACATCCTTGTCACAGAGTCCAACACCTCAACAAGTGAGGGGTCTTCATGTCCCCCATCCACTCTGCGTTTCACATGTTGCGCAAACACGGTGAGTTCGGGCCCTTTCGCTTATAACGTCTGGTTGTGCCAGCATTCATCCCGGGTGGCACCAGGACACCATGGCACAGCTTCGTGGCCGGCTGTGCCGATTCAGAACGCTCCCTACCTGGCCAGCTCCAGCAGCAGGCCCCGCTCATGAATGTATTATAAGAACTGGATACGGCGCTGCCGCTCTGCCTTGCTTCCAATTTTTTCCAGTATTGCAACGAAAAAACCCCTGCGGCCCATAAAGCATTTTCTCCATAGACCACCACTGTAAAAGAGATGTCTGTAAAACTGTTGACAGGACACCTTCAGCTATAAACATGGTCAATTATTACTCTTTGTATTGTATATTTTTAAGCCACGGAGGTTTAATCTTTGTAAAACTTTTCCAAAGCCCAGAAAAGTCCTTTTCTTTCTGAATGACGTCACCGCTGTGGCTTCGTGCGTTCTCATAGGCGGGCTGGGCCAGAGGCACGATGGGAGTAACACTACTGCGCATATTCAGTGGGCCACATACCCCAGAAGAAAACCGGAAGCTAGAAACTTTTTTAGCGTATGCGCCAGGCGAGTAATTCTATTGGATTGAATAGGCGCCATCTTGGGATCCAGTATCCAGTTAATATAATACATCCATGGCCCCGCTGCCTGGATGAGCGGAGACAGGCTGAAAGCTGGAACACAGATTTTTGCCAGCGTGAGACAGGTAGACAGACAGATGAACACCCGCCATGTTGTTACCCAGTTGTCTGTCTGAGTCTAATATCAACAGTATTATCATTAACCTGTCTGTCCGCCGGTCGCTCCCGCAAACCCATCCCAACTCGTATTATAGGTTTACCACCAACACCTGAAAGTGGGGGGACAAAAAGTCTCTATGTCCCCCTAATCTGGCGCCCATATCGCAATGAAATTTGTCCTTAGATGTCTATGTATGAGCATTTATTTTCCACTGTCAAGATGACTAAAGGCGACTGCAGACTGCAATAGAAACCCCGGCGGCTGACGGCTTTGGTGTTTCAGCACGCACTCTGGAAGCACCTGAAAGGCAAGATCCAAGTGTTCTTCTCTGCTCCGTTTGCCTGTAGACTAGCTATTGTAGTGTCAACATGGACATAAATTGCTTAGCCTATTTATAATTTTGTCCAATAGTGATGAAAAAACTATATTATAACCCATTTATGGTCAGGGATATTTTAATTGGTCGGACCTTTGTCATATCAACTGTTTTCTAATTGTATATTTTGACAATAAAGAAATTAAATGGGGGGGGGGAACTCCAGCTTGTCTTAAATGCTGTCAAACCCAACAGAGATTCTGTGAAACCTTCTTCAAAGAGCATGTT
>NTHP01000818.1:99300-172908 GCA_003416845.1 Oplegnathus fasciatus | reverse complement strand
GGAGAGCGCTGTCTAACACGTCAGTCCAAAATCTCCCATAGGTGTTCAATTGGATTGAAATCTGATGACTGCAAAGGCCATAGGGTACATGTATGATTCACATCATTTTCATACTCATCAAACCATTCAGTGACCCCCCTTGCCCTATGGATGGGGGCATTGTCATCCTGGAGGAGACCACTCCCATCAGGATAGAAATGTTTCATCATAGGATAAAGGTGATCACTCAGAACAACTTTGTATTGATTTGCAGTGACCCTTCCCTCTAAGGGGACAAGTGGACCCAAGCCACGCCAGCAAAATGTCCCCCACAGCATAACAGAGCCACCGGATCCCCTCACTGTAGGGGTCCAGCATTCAGGTTTTTCCTTTAATTTGTCACGTGTCTGTAAGTGGAACCTGCCTTGTGCTACTGTGGTTTGGCGCTATATAAATAAAACTGACTTGACTTTGAGCTAAATGCTAATGTTGGCATGCTAACTTGTTCACAATGACAATGCTCACAAGCACATATGCTTACCATGTTCACAATCTTAGTTTAAAGTGTGTTAGCATGCTAACATTTGCTAATTAGCACCAAAGTGCAGCTGAAGCTGATGGGAATGCCATTAGTTTTGCAGGTATTTGGCAGTAAAGTATTGGACAAATTGAAAATTTGACCTGATGTTGGCGCTGAATGAAACGTCAGGAGATCACCAAAGTCATTAGGATTCATTGTCAGGGAACCATGCACGTCCATACAAGTTAATTTAACCTACCCAGTAGATGTTGAGATATTTCAGTCTGGACCAACATGGTGGACCGACTGACCGTCTGACAGATATTGCCATAGAGCCAGACCACTAGTGTGGCTAAAAATAAAAAATATGTTTGAAGTGAATGTTCTCAGCCCGTACACAATCATAATCGAACAATAAACCCACCAAAACTGGAGTCACAAGGTTTTCAAACAGCAACAGCTGAAAGTATCTTCTTTTGAACATTTCATTTCAAGCCTATTTGCCTCAGTTATAAAAGGGCATTGTTATTTTTGCCACTTAAAAGGAATTAATGCAAAATACGGGAAAATACAAAATTGACTTCATATTCCAAGAAAGATAATGTGATCAATAAAAAGTCACAGCCTAGCTGATATACTGTACAGTCTTGATCGTATGTTAAATAATTGCCAGCGAGAGTGGAACAGCAAACTTTCTCCACTGTACCCACAACAGGTGCTTTCCCTCAGTGGCCTCAGCTGTAAAAGTGTCATAAGTGTGTACTTTAAGCTAATGCTACACGGCTATTTCGGTCAGTAGTGACGACAGCCTTTGGCCTAGCTTGTGTGACAGTGTGACAAGTTACTTTGAACTTGGGCTAAATGACATTTGTCACAGCGACAAGAAAATCCAATGAATCGCTTGTTTTCGACCTGATCTCTGGACCACTGGACACAATATTTGGTGGAGACTTCAAGTGTGTGCGTGACTTTGAGAACAGCGTAGGCACCCTCAACTGTTTGAGCAGCGATAAGAGAGTGTCTACATGTGCAAAGAGCCAGCTGCAGGGAATTTATCAGCAGGACAAAGGGCTAACCAAGGGAACATGCAGGAGCAGGAAGACACAATAACTGATAAAAGCACATGATGTAGCGATTACAGCTTTTACATTTGATTAGTCCACTATCACCTCACACCGAGTATAACTAAAATACAAGATTAATGTCCTTTTTTTCAAACATTGCCAGCAAGCAACAATAAGGATTACAAAGAACAAATGATCATATATAGTTGTTTGAATGTGAAACTGCAGGAGCACCACTGCAAAAGTACCATAAGACCTCAATTTCACAACCTTTAATGTCTGTTTAAAGTTGATTTCACTACAACTCAGCGTTTTTACGTAATAATTTCGAGATCCAGCTTTTGGTTGCACAACTTTTCACCACTAAGCAAATACTTCGTCCCGCAGCCAAATTCACTTTCATAACTACACGAGCATGGAGAGCCTGCCGCTGGTAAACTGGAGAGTAAATATTGAATTTTCCTGTAGGCAGCTCGGCCGGTGTGCTTTTGATATGATGTGGTGGAAAAAACACAAGGTTTTAAGATCAGGACGCCTACACGGCTTCATCCTCATATGAATCCTGAAGCATAAAACAGTGTGTTCTGTCATTTTTAATTAAACATATTTTCTGGTACATTTTAACAGGAATGATTTCAGCAGCTGTTCTTACCTCTGACTGTATTGGTGCTTGTTCCACTATTACACTGATACTCTTCATACTTCTTTGTTATTGTTTTATATTTGCACTCTTTCCTACTTTGCATTGCAACTGCTGCACAACAATTTCCGTGGGGATGAATAAAGTGATATCTTATCTTAATACTCATAACAAAAGCTTTCACCAAAATGATACATGGACGCCTAAAATCTTCTTAAAATGCAATTAATTTCTAATCTTGTGTTGTTTTATCTTGTTCTTTCTATTTCTTCTTCTACCAAATTTAAGTTTTAGTTCCTCTTTAATGTACAGTATTTTCTTTCGCTTATGCTTCTTAAATTCATCTAATCCAATTCATACAGTTTTTTTACTTGTACTGTTGTACTGTGCTCTGCTTTTAGATTAGTAAAAGAAGTAAGATTAAAAGAAGTAAGTTAGTAGGAGCTTGACCGATTTTCTATTCTCTTTCTACTTCAAAATCATGTGCACTCTTAAGACACTTAATCCAAACACAATCACACTCAGTGAATAGGTTTCAGATTCTTGACTCCACAGCAACTGAGCTTCAGACATGCAGTATATCTGGGATGGACCGCACCATGGTCACAGCCACACTCTGTTGTGCCACCAGCAGACCAGCCTTGCAATAGCAGCTGTTTTTAAAACAAAATCCTCCCACACAGTTGACTCAGTGTCAACCCAGTTTTTGCTTCCATCTTTCATCATTCACAAATGTTTGGCTCTTACCACATGAACTCTGAATATATTTGCAGAAACAGAGGAGTAATTTCTAAATACTTAAAGGGACACTCCAGCAATTTAGTTTTGTACTTCTTTAAAGTCTGGGGTTTGTGAGAGACAGAGGTTAAAATCAAAGCATCAGAGGCCACAGTATCCTGACTTATAGCCCAGAGCATGGATCCTACATTTCCCACGATGCAACTTGATGAACAACTTGGTAAACAACTGCTTTCATATGACTAACCATGATGAGTAAACTGATCTTCATGTCTAAAATGGGTGGAGTTCCTGTTTAATATTCAAGCAATCAGCTGTAATCTGATATTGAGGTTAAAAACATCACAAATAAGCAAATGGTGATGATAATATGCAACCTTAAACTTTTTTCTAATATCTAAGTCATAAGGGACTTGTAGTCCCTTTGTAATTTAGACATGACTCAGCTGCATTCATTAAACATCTGTCTTTTGGAACAGAACCATTTTCATTTTAACCACCGGCTTGCTCATGCTCACTACAACTAAGACTCTTTTTCAGCTTCAAACCCATTTTTATATTTTACTTATGTGCATAATTATGCCCGTTTAAATCCACTGACTTGCAGCTATATTTATTATTGGCACTTTTGTTTGATATCGTCCACTTTATTTGGTCTAGACTTTGTGCCCTGAGGCATGAGCTCTAAAAGTTCAAATGAAAGAATGATTGTTCCCCCTCATGTTTTCCTCAGCCGCCCTGCACCCCACCACCATCCCCCCTGCCCAGGGCCAAGCCAGGGGTGTGGGGGTTGGTTGAGCTCAGCTCCTAGACTGTGTGGCATTCCTGAAATGAGTGCTAGCTTGTTGCTGCCCCCATTCCCAATCCCACCCCTCCTCTTCCAGGCGAGAAACTTTCCCCTGTCGCTCTATGTTGTTCCACTACCACTGCACACGCACACAAACACACACACACACACACACACACACACACACAGACTGAAGGAGACTTGTCCTGCCCCATCTCACATGGAAAAAACATACAGTACATGTTATCATAAATGGATAAGGAGGACTAGAAGTTACTAGAAGTCAAAAGTAGTTGTTAAAAACACATAATGGCAGAAGTTCTGCTTCTTTTAATCATGCATGACATGTATCACGTTTGACAAACATTATTTTTTCTAAAAAAGGCACCTCATTCACATTAGATTCAAACATTCACAGTCACAAGACATGATTTCAGTCACAATTCACTTTCAATTTCTCCAAAATGCTGATCGAGGCAATGAAAAGCGAGTTCATCTTATCTTATCAAACAAGCAGAGTTGAGGGTCAGCCTCTTTTATCCACAACCCCATCAGGAGGCGAGGCGGGGTTAAAGGTCACTGTGAATGTGAATGGGTTCAACAGCACAAGTGAGTGTTGGTATATTAGATTGTTTGTCCATTATCCCCTGGAATGTTTCCGTCATCTGTGACTTGTACTTGTCTATTCCTATTTCAAACAGTGGGCTGTTATATTTTCATGTAAACGTCTGTTTTACTGCTCTCTACAGACAGGTAATACTGTGTGCGACAGTGATTCAACCTAGCCACTTCTGCTTTGGCAGAACATTTGCTCGTCTGAGTCAAGTAGGTCTTTCCAGGAAAAATGTCCTTGCAAACAGGAAGGGGTGGGATTTCTAATGAATTTCACATTTGGCAACTTCTACAGTGATTTGTTTGGAATAAATAAAAGAAGAACTGGGGAGTTAGCGTGAGTAGCAATGGCTGCTATGACAGAACAGACAAAGAAGAGTGCCACATACAGAGACGCAGACTTCATCACCACAATTGTCAAATGTCAAGAGATGTACTGGGACGTTAAGGGAAAAAAAAAATAAACAAACACACAACAATTTGCCACATAGCACTAAATAACTAAGAAATCTATCAAATTATAACATGTAATCTTGTGAGTTATCACTGGAGACTTGCAGGGAACTGCGTTAGAAGACAGCACGCTGGCATCCAGGAAGGCATTTGGTTTCTCTTTGAAACCAGTGACTGTAGATTTTCTTGATAAAGCAAAGACTTGAAAGGTATGCACCGCTCCTACTTCCTGCTTCCTCCTTATTGTGTGCGTTTATCTCAACCTGTACACATGTGTGACAATGTGCTTATTAGGCTAAAAAGTCTTGGACCTTTAGTCTTAATTGCTCCTTTTCTTTTCATTTAACTATGAAATAATAACAAATACATCTTCCAACTTTCAATTGCTGAGTTTATGTTTTGTGTCATTTGTTACTGACTAGTGCAGCGCCCGTTCAAAATGTGCCCGTTCCGACTGCTTGGCCTCCAATATTGCTGCTTGCAGCTTTCTCGAGAACCGCTCATCCAAACAACTTCACACTCAACGCTGCGCTTCCTTGGGTCTTCAGCAATACACCCTGCGAGTGTGAAGTCGATCGGATGAATGGTTGTTGAGATAAATGAAGGACCGACAGAAAGACAGACAGACACAGACTCCTTCCATTTATAGTTAGACTACTGCAGTGCCCGTTCGGGGTGTGGCCGTTCAGAATGCGCGCCTTTCGGAGCGGGCCGATTGCTTGGCCCCCGGAAGTGCTGCTGGCAGTGCTGTCAAGAACCGCTCATCCGATTGACCTCACACTCAACACTGCACTCCCTTGGGTCCTCAGCAATACATCCCTCAAGTGTGAAGTCGATCGGATGAACGGTTCTAGAGATATGCAAAGAACAGTCACACACACATACATACATATAGACAGAGATTCGCTGATACAGCGTCACATATCGGACAGATGGCACCAATTTGTCATGGTCACACAGACATCATATCTACACATATCCACCAAATGCGGTTGCAATAGCACGAAGCCTTCGGGAGATATGACATTTTTTGTAATGTAAGCCCTGCCCACAGCATTTGAGCAAATTTTGAGGGCCAGCTATTGCAAAACTGTATGGAATATCAAAAATCCAAAAAAGTAACTTTTTCCAGCTTGGTCCAGAGATCTTCTGTACCAAATTTGGTGACGATTGCTCAAACTTTGTAGGATAGGTAGCGAAAAAACAGATTTGGACAAAATTCAAAATGGTGGAAAATTGAGTGGCTTATATGGATAGATTCATCTGGAAATTTGTTTCTGTAATCAAATGACAGACAGACAGACAGACAGACAGAGATTCCTTGCATTCATAGTTAGATTGCCAGTTTGATTTGTGCAAATATCTTCTACTTTTCCAGTCAAGTGAACAGTGAACATACTGAAATGCAAAATAACTACTTCTACTTATCACTTTAACTCATCATTTTTTGCCCCATTACATTTAAGGCTAATTTAGGCTATTTCAGCCTTGAGCTCACATTTAAATTACAACTCTGGTGTGCCTCTGTTCCCTTCATCGTTTTGTCCATGCCTGTAGCCTTCCTCCAGGTCTTAATGAGTGTGGTTCACCTGGTGTTTGAGGGGCACGATGGTACTGTGGGGACAGGGTGAGCTTTGAACGTAGCCAGGCATCGTACTCCTCCCTGGGCATCTGGACCACATGCTCTGTGGCAATCTGACAGAGGAAAAGAGAGATGGAGGAGGGATAGTTTAAACAGAGACAGACAGAAAGAGGCAGACGGAAATGTACGTTGATGCCTCATGCAGTCAAAAGTGAGAAATAAAACAAAAATATACAACTGAAACTGATGATCACAGAGCTTTGGACGCAAGAGATACTGGACTAAAACTGTCTTGTAGATGAAAATAGAATAGAAGATCTATGTTGGCTTTGTAAAAAGCAAAAAAACTCCTGGCAACCAAAACAAATTATACTTGGCGCCCCAAACCCTGACAAAACTTCCCCCTCACTCGTACACCAGCAATTCCAGACATCCCCCACCGTAGCCCACCCTGGTGTCCTCCTGCTGAGCCAGTAATGGAAACTAAAACAAGTCATCTGTGGTCTGTTTGACTTCACTTCTGAGCTTCAGAGAGGGATGCTGCCACATACTGTCCTGAAAAGGAACACAAGGCGAAAACGGCCCGACCCTCCCCACTAACCCCCTAAATCAGTGAGCCATCTTTACTGTCCTCTGGTGTCATTTATCAGTCGGCTTCCTGTCATTACACCTTCAGCTATCTGCTCTGGAGTCTGGGAAGGCTGTATTGCCCCTTATTTCTGACCGGTAGGGGCGTGGTCAGAGGGTCTGGAGTCTGTTAGTCTTGGAGTGAGGCTCGTCCCTAATTGAAGGTTTGGTGGGAGTGACCAAGAGTTTACTGTCAGGCTTAAAGTTTGGGGGAAGATCAGAGGAGTTGAATAAAATCCCACAATCTAATCTCTTATTCGTACATGGACCCTGTGAATATACATCATTAGAGAATATTTATGGTGGGAACAAACAAGGACATTTTTAATCTGCAACCCAACTGTAATAAAAATTTAGCATCGCACATTTTGTACAATTGCCTGCGTTCAGATTTATATTGTTACCCAGCTCAGAAATTTCCCCAGGTTCCAGGTGTAAAGATGTTACATGTGACAATTTCAGCTGGTCTGAAAATTTGAATCTTGAACTTGTACTACAAAACCCTACTTTTTGCAAACTCGCCACAATCTTGGAAATCTTGGAAATGTGTAATATTTTCACACATTTTTACCAAATGACAAGGTGCAAGGTGTTCTGTCCCCTGACACATGATGATGGTCAAACTGTTTGTGTGATTTTGTGATTTCAGACCTCAAAAATCTGTACTATTATTTTTTATTGTGATACATTACTTCTTCACTACACAATTCTATTAGATCTTTGCTCAAGATCTGACAGCAATGTGACGTTATTATACCTATAATCATTTTTAAATACTGTCTTAAATACTATCTGTTATTTTATTACTTAGTATCATTTTCTCAGTGTAAGCTATGGGAGAGAAATTATCATTTGTTGCAGCAATTCCTCGATGATCTTTAAAATGTGTGCCAGCTTCCAGTAACTTTATTTTCTTTGTGAAATGCGGTATGAGGTGTTTCGTGCACCTGGATGGCCACACACAGCTCAGGCAGGCAGAGCTCCCACGGCTCCAGACCCCCCAGCACCTTCAGGAAGAGCTGAGGTCGAACCCTGAGCGTCTGCTGCTCTGCAAACCCACTCAGCTTCTCCAGCACCCGGCTCACCGCTCGCTCCCTGCACACCTCCTCAGGCAGGTTGCTCAGCAGAGTGGACAGCCTGGAAGAGGATGACAGAACAAAGCAGCATGGGTGTCAGATCCACTAACAACATCATGTTACAAAACATAAGAATATGGTGTTTATTAGTTGTAATGTGGATGTTAACATATATGCATACCACATGTGCATGAAGTTCCACAGATGCGTGCAAACACAAATCTGACCTCTCCCCTACCCCTATAAATCCCCTCATCCCCCCCCGACTCCACATTCCACACTAGATAATGTCTTCAACAGGCTGCATACCACATATTGTTGCTGTGCTTGTTTTTATTGTTGTTGTTTGGAGCCTCTGTGTCTTGGGACATGCAGGTCACATGATGAGGAAGGCCATGGGGTTCGGTCATGTGACGCAGGGTTCGATACCTCTGGAGACGGCTGTTTAACCTCTCCCTGGATGGGAGAAAAAAACTGGATGAAAGAAAAGGAACTGGAAGAACCTGTAAGAGCTCACATTATCTTATACTCTGCACATGGTTTATGCTGTATGGGCACACTGACTGTGTTTGACTTATTAATACTTATGTGACAACCATGTTTGCTCTGTTGTATCGGCACGTGTGCTTAATACATATGTAAATAGACCAGTCTGAGGGATGTTACCCTCAGTGTAAAGGATAGCAAAGGCTCAGAGAGTAAGTGGGTTGAAGTCTATAACATGATAAAACATAATGAAGGCAAGCCATACATCCCAGTCAAAAGTAAAGTAAGTAATAGTTAGAGAAGTAAAACATTTTCTGGGATTGTATGTTTGCCAAACCTAGCTTTGAGCTCCAGGACGTCGACGTAGCTCTGAGCCATCTCCTCAACCCTTTCGTCAAAGGCAGCTTTCAGCTCCCGTAGCGCGGTGGCCTTGTTGTTGATTGGATGGCTCATGGCTAACGGGGGCTTGGCAGGACAGCTGGATGTAATAAACACAAAGACAAAATATATTCATTTTTGTGTTCATAGATTTATAGTCGTCATTATGCGCAATAATGTCTTTGTGTCAGCTTTTGAAAAAAAATCAGTCACAAGCACGCACCAAGGCTCATTGTATACAAAATGTGAAACAATGTATAAACACATTTTGTTGCTATTGTATATGTATTCCAGCACATTAGATTTCAAATAGAGGTTAAAGTGCTCACTCTCAGCTGTAATTTGAAATGAACAGTGTATGGGTACCAAATTTTGTGGGACAAGTCAAAATAAACTTAAAAAAAGTCGTCCTATTTAATATTTGGTGACAGATTATTTGCCATCACTGAATTTCTAAGCCTAAGACCCGCAGATGTCAGCAGACGCTCTGCCTGTACTGCAGCAACCTTCACTTCTTGCTTATTTAAGGGACTTTTTGATGCTCAGTTGAACTGAGGTCTGGTGATTGACTTGGCCAGTCAAGAACAGTGCACTGTTTGTACCTAAAATTCACTGGTTGCTTTGTCTG
Organism: Oplegnathus fasciatus; assembly: GCA_003416845.1. NCBI lineage: Eukaryota > Metazoa > Chordata > Actinopteri > Centrarchiformes > Oplegnathidae > Oplegnathus > Oplegnathus fasciatus. Next base: position 163,338 of record NTHP01000818.1, on the reverse strand, counting down.
TATAATTAGGATTACTGTCTTGCCGCACTGCCCTAAAACTGGGGGACTACGTATAAAAAGGGCTGTGACTCACCATTATACCGTTCAATCAATATGCATGCAAGCTGAAAATCAGCACTTTAACCTAATAGTTCTTGTTTTATTTAAAATTCAATGTGCTGGAGTACAGAGCCAACACAACATAAAAATGTGTCACCGTTCAAATACTTGCACTGTATGTATGAACTGTGTGTTCATAGAAAATGTAAAAATGTGTCCATCCTGTCATCATTTTTGCATCTTTATATTGAAGAAACCATTCGTATAGACAGAATATGGTACTTTGACAGAAACAATAAAGCAGGTCACATACTGTAGGTGAAATAAGTAATTGGGTTATTTTTTGTCCTTTGCTAACACATATGAATTATGGGTGCGGTTGCAGTCGCACCTTTCAGGCCAAAAACTCTTTGCGGTCTTGGAGCCGGTTTGGTTTTCCGTCCTCTGGGGTGGAGGCTGTGTTTTGGACTCAGGTGCTGTCAAACTGGAACGGAGGATGGTTGCAACATGTAAGGCTTGTTTATAGAAGAGACTGTTCAAACAGGGATAGGCCAACTGTTTCCCAAGAACTCCTTAAGGCTAAGGTAATCTTAGTAAGTCCGTGGGCTAAGATCATATTAGCCTTAAGGTGTTTTTTACGAAACGGGGCCCATGTTTTGTTGCATTTCAGTGGCAGCATTTAGTATGACTGGTTCTAATGGTGCCATTTGTTGTTGGTTTTCTATTTGAAAAAGTAGTAATTAATAGGTTAAACACTGTCACATGTGTTCTGATGATCTAGGTTTTCTTTTGACATGTTTTATGTGAATTTGTGCTCCAAAATCCATCTGTGGATGAATCTGTGAAGGCTAAGCGTTAGATTTGTTGCAGATTTATGTGCTGTTATTTTATGTACATTTGTTTTCTGTGTTTACGTTTGTTTATATGATATGTTATTTGGCTGCAAGAAGAAAACAGAATTGAATACAAGTGAAATGCATGTATACATATACTGCAAATATGGTCATATTTTTGGAGTTTCGAAATTTTGCACATCAATTATTCAAATGTCAAAAAGTCAAACTTTGTTGGCAAAAACCCATAATTACTGAAAGCACAACTGGCTGAGAGAAAATAGTCATCTGGCACATGTAATCAGTCACTGAATGGTGGTAATCATGTGATCACACCTTTAACAGCCGAGGTAAATATCAGGTAGTAGAAAGCACCAATGAAATGTTCCTGATAACATTTTACAACATGTCCTTTTGTCCCCTCATCCACAACACATCTCCACTGACGCTTTACAACAAATTCCTGACATAGCCTTTCAGAGCACCGCCTTTAAAACTGTGAATAGGCCCGATGAGGAATGAAGAAGAAAGGGACTAAAAATAGAAATTTAAGGGCTGTCACCACAGAGCGATTGAGAAGAGTAGAAGTTGAGTCACTGAAAGCTTTCTTTTCCCCGCTCTTCTTTTCTTTACACAATCATTCCAGGGTCACAGGAATAATGCCCTGGCCATGATGGCCTGGACTCCGGTCCTCTTTACGATTAGCTGCTGTTGATCTAGGAAATAAATCCTTTGCTACTGTTACATTTATTGCAAGTGCCTAAATCATAATGGGAGCCCAGCCCTGCGGAACAACAGCAGTCAGGGGTAGAATTTAAGAATTTATGGCAGTAGGCTGGTAGTGATACTGGGTTGTAATGTTTATAACATGTTTATCTTACGGGCTGCTGAAATACAAGTCACGTAGATGGAGGGCTGGTAAATGTAAACCCTTAAAAGTTGAACTTACCTGTCTGCTAAGCTGCTGGTTTGTGGGCTTTGGCTCTCTTTCTTGACTTTCTGGTGGACATCTGAGAGTGTGCGAAGACCTAGAGATAAAAAAACAAAAACCTTAAACTAGACTTTTTTTCCTGCTCCATCTCTCCTCATCTTTTGCATCAGTGCATTTTATTACAAATCCCTCTAGCTCTAATTGTCTAACTGTTCATGATTAGAAGGGTTTGCACAACTACAACTAAAAGACATTATTTTTCATGTGATGTGGAGTTGAAGGAAAGCAGGATTTTCTGGGGCAGGAGTGACGTCAAGTCAGGTTTATACGCTATGATTCAGGAATAATGTCTTTGCCCAATAAGGCTCACCACTTATCTACTGCACTCCCTCCATACAGAACATTCCTCTGAAGTTCAAATGCAATCCCACACTGTTACATGCAGCTGCAGCCTACTGCGTGCCACCCTGCCTCAGTATACAAATCAATATAATGTATTTGTCAATGTGTAACAGTAATAGATGACCTCTCAGGCCACCTTGTATACCTGTGGTACAAAGGGTCAATTCATAAACGGGTAAAGCAGCTTTTATGTGCATTGTTCCTTCCTTGATGACTTGCGATGTGCCCACATTTGCCTTTCATAATAGGTATGGCTTCCTTTGCAACTGAATAATTTATGCGCCTTCCTGTGTGCTTGTTGTGAATGGCTATTATTATGTTCTCTTCTTATTTCTTTCCCTTTTTAATTTTCATCTGAAGCGCATTGAGTGTTCACCTGTGTAGGAAATGTGCTACATAAATACAGCTTGCCCTCAATTTTGCCTGATAGATTCAATGTCCTGTGCTGTCAGGACTTCATTAAGGGGTTCAAAGATACATCTGAGGGGTAGCATGACGATTAAAGTACGAAGAAGAAGAAACCTTTAAACTTCAGGCATCTAAAAATCCTTCAAATGAAAACTCTGTTTGGTTGATCTCCTCATGTTCACAACTGTGACAATGTAAAGTAGACATTGCTTCTTTTTCAGGGATCACAAGCCAAAAAGTTTGGGGACTGCAGCTCCTGGCTATGTGCCATATGGACCAGTATGCTCGCAGGTTGCTGTCTGTTACATGTTTTCCTGCTCCTTCATTGGATCTGAAGTTTAATATGCTTAAGTGATGCAATGCATGTATTTCCACAAAGTAAAACAAAGTTACCATATGATGACAAAATGTCTTATTGTCCATGTTGTGTTTTCATATATAATCTCATAGCTCCCCCCGGTGTTCACACATTGTTACTACACCATGGAATTAATTGAGAAAAGTTGATCCTGATATGTAACCCCACTGAAGCAGCAGCTACTAGTTTATACATAGATGTCACACACAGTGATGACAGAATAAATCTTCATGAAGCTTCCCCAGAGTCTAAAGCATTCATTAAAATGTTAAATACCGGCCTAAATGATTCAACTTCTCTATGAGCTGTGACAAAATTAATCACAGTGTGGCAAATCAGGGAGATGAGGCGCTTATTAAAATGTATAGCACGATTTCTCACGAGGAATAGCTATAAAAACCTGCAGCCAAAACTGTAATAGCCCATAACTTTTGCAAATTGGCTGGCTTTAGATTGAATAAATAGAGTTCTTATTTTAATTATCCCAAATGAATGCGGCGGATTAACTATCTGTACTGCTAAAAAAAACAGTGGGGGAGGCATTGAAATGCAAAGATAAACCTCCTAATTATGTAAAGTTTGACAATTCCTTTTTTCATCAAAGAGTTTGAAAAACGACTTATTTTTTTTCTCAAAGTAAAGAGCTCCTCTTTCAACTTCATTTAGGAGGCAAAACAATGTAGTGTGGGCAGAGCTGCACGTCTCCAGTGGCCAATTTCTGGATTTGAGACATAACTCTGGGGATTAGCCTGAACAGCAGTTAATTGCTTTAAACCAATGACGCTGAATTAATCCTTTGATTTTTGGACTCCTTTTATGATTAGAGCGAGAGCACAGGAGGGAGGGAGGGGAAAAGAGGAAAAAAAAAATGCGAGAAAGAGAGAGTAATGGAGAGGAAAAAGAAGAAACAACAACCTGACAATGACTCAGGCAGCGACGGCTAGCTGAACAGTCTGTCATCAGGAGGTAATGATATGAAACCTGTAATCTACAGGGGGCTTGGGTGGTGGGAGAGATCAGATGACTAATTATACTCTGCTCGGAGCCCTGAAGCAGTGCACTCTGGGAAGCAGCACAGGGCATAGGAGGGCTGAGCCCTGGCAGAGAGGCTCTGATCACACAGCTGAGTAGTGTATCGAACAGACCCAACTCTTATTTTGGTTTCCATTTCAGACTCAGCAGGTGGTGGTTAAGTGTGTGTGTGTGTGTGCGTGTGTGTGTGTGTGTGTGTTCATGAGGTTGGACAGGGAATTCGGGTGCCATCATGTTTTTTTTTTCTGTAAAGCTGTCTCTATCTCTATCCGCAGGAATAAAGTGACTTTTTAAAAGGCTTTGTGATCATTCGTTCATATCAAACAGCTGTTTCTATGACAACAGAGCAATTCCGAGTTTTCCATCTTCACAGTGTTTTTGTGAAGACAGAGATTGTTTTGGTGGGTTCTGTTGTCCTTCTAGGTCCAGTTAAGATTCATATGGATGTGCTTGGCCTTTAAGCGGTTTAAGTCATGTTGCTAGGTGAGCGACGGACGTGAAAAAGGCACACAGCCTTGTTACGTGTTATTTGCATTTCAGTGTCTAGAAGCAAGGAAAGGGTCCTATATACATTTTTTTAAAGATAATCATATGTCACAATTCATACATTCAAACTTGGAGCTTTCAGAAAATGTCTCTTTCACAAATACCACATCAGAGATTTTTTCTTGTAAACATGGTAAACATGACCCACTTTAACGGTCCTATAAATAAAGGTAAGGATCAGAATAAGAATTAGGCTCGTATAAGGGGGATGAAGGTTGGTTCTTTTAGATGTGAGGGTACAGGTTAGTGTTAGCATTTAGGGAATGAATATGAGCATATGAGCATAGAAAGACAAACATTGTGTGCATTAATGTGTCTTTCGCTCATGTCCCAAAGTGTCAGTATTCCTACGACAAGAACGAGATGAGTGAATGCGACTGCATGCAGACCCCACACCTGCATATCATACCGAAGTGACTCAGAAACCTTGGTATTGGTATGTGTCTCATATTCAGACTGTGGATATTAACATTTGTTGCCAGCATGCCAACAGAAATTTGATTTCTGTTGCCCTTGTCTTACATATTCTCCATCCATATGTATGCTTAGAGACTCATTTTGACTATTAGTCTTAAAGGTTCTGCATGTAACATTCAGAAAATGCTTGTTAACAATGACACCTGTGGCCGTTAAGTCACCTGCAGTCAGCATCGTGTTACTTGCGCTCGCGTGTGTGCCAGCATCGGCCAAAAGGTGACACACACGAGAGTGAAGGTGATTGACAGGCATCATGTTGATAGCTTGCTTTTCAATAAGGTCTTTAAAAAATTGTTGATAGCATGCTAGCCAGCTTATCGCTGTTTGTCTAGCTTTCACTGAGAGGCTCAGCAACGTCAGCAGAGCTACATTAGCTGGATGAAAACGCTAACAGTGAGTGAACTAGACGGAATATCATAAATAAGACGTGTTGCCTGTGTCGAGTTATGAGTCTGCGTTGTGGTGTGTGCCGGTCCTTTGTTGACGTTAGCTTAGCGGACTCCACTTTCTACAGTGGTATGATCTCAAAATAAACAGATTTTGCTGTGATTTAATTGTAATAAATGGATCAAAAGGAGGCCGAAATGACTACATCATGATGGTGATTTGCAAAAAGTCTGAATTCGTGCTTTGTCAGGTCTGTCCGCAAGACGACACGCAAACAACTTTTCAAATGCTTGTTTTCTGAATGGAGTTTGGATCGATCAGGGTTATGCTGACATTGTAGCTGCTCCATCAACACTCAAAATAACGTCATCTAAATTCTGTATAAATATGAGGTAGTATCATAGAGCTAACTAGCTACTGTTGCACGCTGTTAGCGCTGTAGCGGAGCTGAAAAGAGTCAAGGCAAAACTGTCCCGAGTCCTTTACATAGACATCAGTCTACAGGGTGTTAGAGTCAACCGAGAAAGTCAGGGAAGGTCTCATTTTTTAAGTTCACACATTGCCAACAAAAAACGCTTAAAAAATGCTTAATACCTGTAAATTGTTATATATAGCCCCTAATTACTCTTTGAGACACCTGTACTGTTTGTATGAGCTTGAATATTCACCTCTTCCTCCGTAAACCCACCACCAATTAATGTTTAACTCAGTCAATTAAATTATTTCTTTATCACACAAAACTTCTTAAACATCTTAAAAATGCTTGCACAACTAAAACTTCCAATTTGGACAACTTACACTCTGAGGGAGGCCGGTCTGTCTCCTCTGCTGCTCGGGGAGACTCCGTGTCCTCCTCAGCGCTGGGGACCAGAGAGGACGCACTGCTGCCCACGGTGGTGGAGGTGAGGGCCGAGAGGGAGGCCATACTCATGAAGGAAGACTTCCTGTGGGTGTGGAGGCGAGCAGAGGAGCTGCGAGGGCGCCTGGGATGAGCTCTCCGAGGCTTTTGGAGGGGAAAATGGAAGTAGGTAGTATGTAGCATGTGTTTAGTACGAGACAACAAAGCACTGTTTGTTGTGGTCACAAGTGCAACAGACTTCAGACTTTCAACCCATAGAGGTCAGTACAACAAAGCATTTCTGCCATAAAAGACAACACTGCAGTAGCTCTGGTGGAGTTACTTCTATAAACCTATTAATCTAATCCTAATCTTTAAACTGGGTCCTAATTGTAACTTTAAAGAGAAATCCACTCTTAAATTATGTTATTAGATAATTTTATATGTTAGATATAATTAATTTGTAATGCACAAGATGTTTTATGTTGTTGCCTTGATGCTTTTATGCTTTGTCAGTTTTATACTCTTCCTCCTGGAGAAAGATTATTTTATTTTAACTGTGTCTTTTGTAGTTCAAATGTCAAATGAACTTAAACTTGTACTACTTATTGATCAGATGTTAATCTATGTTTCTGGTGTGCCCGCTTTATCTCAACCTGCTTTGCTTACTTACAAAGTCACATTTCCCATGTACCCCTTTCAAACCCCCATGAGAATGGTCACGAACTTGCTGCTTTCAGTCAAAGGTAGACATTTGTCATCTAAAGACAGTATAGCTAGCCACACAGACACGTGACAATAATGGCTACCGCACCCCTTACTCAAAACATAACATCTCTAATGGCTGTCTTACATTGTCATTTATTAAGGCTCCTGTCAACAGAGAATCTAATTGCCTCTTTTCTTTGTGTATAACCTTTGAATGTCAGCACTGAGTTGAGGCTCTTGGTATTAGCTCTACTGGACTGACCAAAACCTGGCAGTAACTACTGATGGTTTAGATCTTTGAAAGGTTTTTTTTTTTTTTTTTTTGCATCAAGCTCCATTTTTGCCATGCTAGAAATATCTCAGTGTGATGTCGAGCCATCTGTGTTTGGCCAGTTATTCATAAGAAAAAGTGAAGCAGACCAACAAACAACGAAAAAAGCAGAAATGCTGAAACGTTCCTATAATGATTTCCTGTTTTGAAATGAGAAGCCGTGAGAATCCTTAAAGCCTAAAGCAAAGTCTTCAATTTATATCAGCTCTTAGTGGACACATTTGATCCTCATGAGGGCAGAAATATGCAAACACACACACACACACACACACATGCAAACACAGACAAGCTGACAGGCAGCAGCTTGGCACCCACCCATAGGTAGACCCATCTCTCAACTCAGGACGACATATGAACAACAGAAAGGAGCCAGACACGTCTCTCCCACTCCTCCCTCCCCCTCTCTCCCTAATGCCCTTCTCTCTCTCCCGCCTGTCTGTCAGAGAAGACCCAGGCCTTAAGTGTGTGTGATGCTCCCATCAGCCTAATTATCAGGGTGGAAGGAAGCACAACACTTCAGCAACAGCTCTCCAAATGTCCTCTACTGCCACACACTGTCATCCCCTAAGGAGTACGTGTGTGTGTGTGTGTGTGTGAAGGTGCTTTTTGCTTACTGTGTCAGATGGTGGGTGTAAGCATGCATGTTTGACTGTTTAAGTAAGTGTGCCTGTGCATCAAGATTTAAGCTTTAGAGTCTTTCAAGTGTAGTGCTCGAGCATGAGTGAGTAAATGCACCTGACTTTTCCTTGTTTTTCTGTGTGTGTGTGTGTGTGTGTGTGTGTGTGTGTGTCTGTGTTTGTGCGTGTGCACCTGTGAATGTAGGTGTCACAGTGCAGGATTTCTGTCTTTCTGCAGAGCATGGCAGGTAGAGGACTTTGAAAGATAAGTTCTGGGCAAACTCCAACCTTCTGCTGAGATCAGAGTTTGTCCAGAACTCACGGGGACAGATGGAGAAAATTAATACCCTTCAAGGCCAAAAGTACGTGGACACCCGAACATTACAACCATATGTGATTGCTGAACATTTTTTGGAACCTGCAGGGATTTGCACCCATTCACCTACAAGAACATTAGTGAAGTAAGATAAGGCCTGGCTTGCAGTTGGCGTTCCTGTTCATCCTAAATGGGTTGAGATCAGGGAAGTTCTTCCGCACCAAACTGGGAAAACCATTTTTTTTAATGGACCTCACTTTGTACACGGGGGCTTTGTCATGTTGAAACAGGAAAGGGACTTCCCCAAACTGTTGTCACAAAGTTGGAGACACACTATTTAAAAAGAAAATGTTTAAAATGACATTGTATGCTGCAGCATGAAGATTTTCCTTAAAGGATAAGGCTGGTAATACTCAATGTTTTCGTTATTGTCATCAAATCCCATGAAAAGGCCATTACCAACAGTGCATTACTCCCTCTCTCAATACTTTCTGACTTCCCTACCCTGTCTGTGGCGCTCAGACCCAAGCCCAATAGATGGAGTCATTAAAACCAGGTCACGAATATATACTTTTCTTTAAAAAAAAACCAAAAAACTAAATATTTACTAAAACAGTTGGACACTAGTTTTTATCAAACATTACTCAAGCGTATTTGTTGGGAACTATTTGCAGCTGCGAATTTGGTGCTCCAGTGAGTGTTTCCAGCAGCAGGGCGGTATATGTGGTATTGAGTCAAAATAAACTACAGTGTCTGTGTGTGCATGGTAATGAAGGAAAATGTCATCCAGAGAAACAGTGTGTTCACTGATGTGTTTTAATAGTTTTTGGACAACAATGGAGCTCTGTGGCACAGAGGAATGAGATATATCAGGCTTTGGCTACACAGACTAGTTGTTAGTAGGATCAGTTCATTGTTGGTTTTGGCCTTTTCATGGGATTTATTGACAGTAAGGAAAGAAGAATATCATCAGACTTATCTTTTAATTGGAATTTAATTGGAAACAGCCCCATACCAAATGTACACAGAAGTATGCGGACAGGGGTGTCCATATACTTTTGGCTATATAATATAAATACAAATAAACAAAATATAAAAAACTGACTAATTAATAAAATAATCATTCAAATAAAAAGAGTAAATAAGAGTGAGGGATACCTTGGTTGAAACAAACTGCTCCCATTTGTTCTCAATGGCTCTCTCTTTTTTCAGCATCTTTATCGTGGTCCTGCCTCTGCCAGGGTCCCTGCGAATGGAAAATAATAGCCATTGTTGTGACACATTCATCACTCCGGTGACCTTCTGCGACTCACGACTAGTCAAAACCGCCCTTTGAGGCAGAGACAGCTTGAGAGTTGCTCCGGCCATTATCAAAATCATAATTCATCTTATCGTAAAAACTGTGCAGTGTTTTAGATTGATGCCCGACATCAGAGTTGCCCGCCTGGTGGAGGGCCCAGTAGTGTCGTAACCTTGTGATAATGTTTCATTTCATCCTCTCCTTGTCTTCCTGTACAGTAATACCTCTGCTGGATCATTTGGCCCATAAAGCTTAAGACTTTCTGGGAAATTGGATTTGAAGCTGAGTGAAGGCCCTGGAGGCTGTAACATGATGACGTTGGAGTACAAAAAAATTCTCTTTGTAGCTCTTTTCCTCCCTTCCCTTCCGTTCTCTCTTTTTCTTTTTTATTCTTCTATCAATTATTCAAGGCTTACAGTGGTGTGCAATAATATTCCTGTACTACATTCTACAAGGAGCCATTGTGACTGAGCGCAGTACAGTTGCCTTTAAACTTTATGAATTCATCTATTCTCCCAGTCCAGGTCTCCTCTGACACTTGGAGAGGGACCATAAAGATCATCATAGATCAATATCGGGGCAAGAAAAAAAAGAATAAAAAGAAAAATAAAGAGGAAACCTTGGAAAGAACTGCCTTTGAAGAATTAAAGCAGACTATAGATATAATTTAACAGCAATCCAGTGTGTTAAACATATGAGTTTAAGCACCGCGCAGCTGCTGCTTGTGCGCTTTCTCTCCATTTCCTCACTCTCCACTCCCTGTGGTGAGTCAATATCACGGGAGCTGAAACCTGGAGGGGGGACGAAGATGGAAGAATGCAATCTCCTCACTAAGCCTGGACCCCCTCCGGAGCTTTGGACTCTTTCATCCAGCAATGTCAGCTCGTGCCTGCAGCTCCTGATCACCACCACCCTTCATCACTGGCTCTCTACAGTACAGATGCAACGACTCTTCAGGTGGCTCGCTTAAAATCAGTGTGGATTTGACAGAAGCTACTCATCGGTCAGCGTGCACAGGTCAGCGTCGTAATGAGCCGGCCACTGATGGATATGTCGCTCATTCACTCATGCTGCTGTGTTTTAGCCTCTGGACTGGGGCTCCAGGCAGTGGAATCTCTCTTTAATAGTAAATGACAGTTAATGTATTATGTATGGAGCTTTTTGAGAGTATGATCCTAACGCTCTCTGTGCTTTTGTGTGTCACTGCTCACCATGAATGCACCATTGTATGAACTGTTCCACAGCAGGAGCACTGGGAACGTTTCCCACCAGTGTCAATTCAAAAAAAGTTACATTTTATTCGGGCAGTTAGAGTAAATCAGTTTTACACAGGAGGGTGGGCTGCTTAGGTGTACTTTGAGATAGAAATCTTGCCATAGGCAGCTTTAAAAGGCAACTTCTTATTCATGTATTTGCTTTAACTGACCACTGGCTAGTTGTGTGTGGGTGGTAAGAACCTTTGCCCCCAGAATAACTTACTTGGGGTCCCAGCAGGCGGTGAGGGGGCTGACTCTGCCGGAGCGATCCAGAGTCAGGGCCTCCAGCAGCCAATTCAGACAGCAGAGCTGGCGGTAGATGACCTTCCTGCAACGGCACACAAAGACATGAACTTCAACATCTATCTGAGGTTTGTTTGTCCAAAGAATCCATCAATATGCTTTTATTATGATAATTCCAACTCCATACAATACCGCATCCTACTCATATTTTCACAATAAAAATTACACATTTTTATTATCCCTATCTAGATCCAGGCCAAAAATGGCATTTTTGTACTACTTCCATTTATCTGCCTCTCAAAAAAGCCCCTTCTTAGCTTCAAATATGGATATATTAAACATTTTCTTTTTCAGAATAAACAGGACTATTTGAAAAACATGTAGAATTTAGATCAGCTGGAAAAATTCAGTTACAAAATACATACATGGCATTTTGCCTCGATTTGACAGTGTAGAGAGACAGGAGAGATGGGGAGAGAGAGGTATATGAGGTGCAACAAAGGTCCACGTCCAGGAATCGAACCGTGGACGTTGCACCCTCAAAGTAACTTTTACTAAACTTCAACCCCAGTCAAACCGTGTCACCAAACTGTCTGACTTCAATGTAGAATGTGAATTATTAAGCATCATAGCCAATAAATAACATGAATAACAAGTATTTAGGGAATTTATTACAACACTTTAGGAGAGTGGGACACATGATGCACACACGTTGCTTGGGTCGCAGTAACAACACACAAAAAGAGGTTACAACTAAACATGACAGCTAAGTTCGATTGTGAATTACTGATTATAATTATCACTCCCCTGTGAGAACCACTGCAGTTAAAGCAACAGATGAGAGAGGCGACAGTCTCTTCTCAACTCACAAGCAGAACTATGGAAATGGTTTGAATGTCCCCACGCTCGTAAACTAACTGAAAAGAGCCAAGCTGGTTGCCACAGCTTGACATGTATGGTGTTCGATATTAGATAAGTTATATATAATATATTTTCTGACTCATAGGCAATGTTCCACACGCACAGCTATGCAAATTTACTCTTGGTTGCATTGGGTGTCTGGGACTGTGCTGTGCAACCACAGTCTCCTGGGCTTTCTTGCGGTAAGGAAGAACATTTGACATTTTTAATGTTCTTTTGTACTGATGGGTTCAATATCTAACTTATATCCAAGAATTGTGATGCTGCATTGTCCTTGAGACTGAGAACAGCTCATTTAGGTTTGAGTCTGACTAAAGGACTAAATGACAAAAGGATGATATTAGTGGATTCAAGCTTCATAGCAGTACTAAACTAATATACTAATAAAACTAATAAAAACTAATATTCAACTCGACTCAAATTACACTCATTTTGATTTATTATTATATAATCTTTATTTTTTAAGCAATATATAAAGAGGCGTATGACATTTTTTTTCTTTTTCTTTTCTTTTTATTGATTTATTGATAACTTCATGGTTGGTTGCCTGTCTGATGCCTTATGGTCATAGTTTTTTATATGCTGGGTGTGTATTAGGTCTGACTGTAAAAAGTATTTTTTTTTTTTACTTACACAGAAATAAACATGCATACAGCTGTAAACAAGGACAACAAGCTCGACAAGGTAAACATAAACATTAAACTACTAAGTACAGAAATAAATGAGAAGAGTCCTTTTAAGTGCTCTGCATCAGTGCCACCAAGGCAAAGTTATTGTGTCCTTTAAAGTGTTTCTGATTTTGATTCGGATGCAAGTGTCCCACATGAAAAGGTAAACAGGACGACATTAAGCAATGGTGTAGTGCCCCCTCCAATGGCCAAAAATAGCCACTGCAAAACCATTCATACCGAACCCCCTTCATTTCCAGTTTGTAGGTACAATGAGTGGATGAAAGCATCGAAACAAGAGACCCAGCTCTTCAATACAAGTGAGAACAAATGCAAAACATGCCATATCTCTAAAAGCTTGGTTACGGTGTCACCTGCAGTCAAGCGGTGCCGTCCGTCACCACGACACTTCCACGCTTCGAGGCTTTATGACCACATCCATTCCCATGATCTCTCCTAACACATCAAACACAATATGAATTCTGCCTCCTTTTCTGCCTCGCTTCCCCCTGTGCGCAAATGTTGCTGCCCTGGGTCGCTCCGAGCTCTTTTCATTATCGACCAGGCCATTTGTCTGCCAGGCAGATAGTCTGCTAGATTAGGATCTGTCATATGTCAGGTAACAGCCTTTGAACAGGGTTGTTATTTTTCAGAGGTCTTGCCAGAAAACAAGGCTGTATTGTGGCAGTGGCAATAATGCAGTGTCAGTGGAAATGCATGTTGAGTTGGAGGTGATGTATCATAAACACAGGCTGTAGATTTGTCCCTGTGGAACAGTGCACAGACACATGTAAAACACGGAGGATTCCTGTGTCCATAAAGATGAGGGAGCAGGCCTGACAGAGCACCAGAGCACCCACTCTCCTATTTAGCATTTGTTATCAGTATATAAGTTATTAATAAATTTATAACACACTATAACACACTAATTTTGTTCTTTTTCAATGTCCAACAGCACACTCCTGCAATTCAGTAATTCATTGTTATGGGAGGTGGACAAATGAGCAAGTCCTTTGCTCTTCTAAAAAGGTTTGATAAAGTAAATCAGCACTGTTCGTAAATATACCACTCACTTAAATTAGGTCCTTATTTGTTTTCACAATGACTTTATAGGCGACCTGAAGGCTTGAGACTTTAAGTTGGGTCAGACTTAAGTCACAAAAATGAGACTTGACTCCCTAAAGAAAGCAAAAACATTCAACATCAAGTCTCACATTTTGACCTGGTAAATCCGAGAACAATAAAAAATAAATTAAATAAAAATAAAAAACACAGCTTTGACAGGAAAATGTTCAAAGGCTGTGTCATTTTAACTGTCAGCATTTAGAAACCTGAAAGACCTGCAATTAACTTGTAATTTGCAATTTTGTAAGGATTTCTGACTTGACTGTGAAAACAGCTCTGCTTTATTATCATTTACATATGCTCATTAGGGGTTTGAATTGTTTCTAAATATGAATATCTAAATGAAAGATATTCTTATAAGTGAATTTCATACTAGAATTCTATGGTGTGTTTGTTCTTTGTTTGTGTTGTTTATAATGTCATGACTAGTTTCTTAAATAATTTAATCAGTGACAAATCACATATATAAATATATATACATATACAGTATATATATATACATATAAATTGCCTTAAAACAGTTTTACAGTGCGCTATCATTCATCTATTAACAAAGCTATAAATCTGAACATGTGCAATTCCATGGCAACTGTCCAAAATCCATCTACTGTTGAAGATCATGTGATATGATCGAAAGCCCCAGAACAGCTACTAAATGGACTTTGTGATGAGATTGTTTTCTGAACTACTGTTTCCAAGGTCAAGAATGAACTTTGAACCTCAGCATTTATTAACTATTGATACACATGTACAAATCATTCACAGGCGGGTTTAAATCTGTTAAATATGTTAGAAACTACTGAAGAGAAACCATTATATATGTGTGTGTTTACAACAATGGTATACTGCGTTATCATGCATTCGCTAACTGTTTACACATCAGTTAGGAGTGCTTCAGAGAAAATGCTAAAATGTTCCTGCTTTTCCATTTAATAATTTTCAACCACATTACACTTACACTTACATGCTTCATTGCACTCTTGCTCAAAAGCTTGTACTTGTGGATTGTAGGCAGCATTGCCATCAAATCCATCCAAATACAAGATCAAAGCAGTGCATAACTCTTGCAGAGCAGAAACCACTAAATGTTGCTTTTGTGAACCTGAGTTCTGTGTGTGTTTATTGTCAGCCAACACCTGAGTTTTCTAACAAGGCAGATTTGTCAGAGAAAAGTTTTTTCTGACACGTTTTTCAGAAAGGTTAGCATCAGTTCACACAGCATCAAAGGAGTCAGCCGTATGAAAGAAATACAAAATGAAAGCATCAGGCGTATCTCTCACTGTCAGATGTTTCGCATTAAATATTCAGCAATCTGCCTGTTTGTTTTTCTTTGTTTGATGTTTGCTGAGGTGTAGTAACACATCTGTTTGACATGAATCAAGCGGATGAGCACTGACTGACAGAAGAGGGTGGAATAAGTGCAGTGATTCCTTAAAATCAAATGCTTTTCAAACATCTGACCTTTGTCTTTACTGTTGTACAGGGTGTGGGGATTCTTTTGAAAAATATACTGAGACCTGTGCCCTTATTTAAAAAAGGTGAAGTGTGATCATGAAAATAGGGGCAAATATCCAATGTTATACCTAGCTACGCTAAATGATTGAAACATGAGGTACAAACTGATCTTAGATCTGATGTTTATAATGTGTCTTCATTTTATGCTCTGATTCCACAATCAGTTCATTTTGAAGGTCAAAGCCTTTTTATCTGACTACCTTGAGGACCTTCCAGCATGAAGTTATTTACAGAGGAAATTCAGCATACTATGTCTACACAAGAACAACTCTACCTCCAAACTGCATATGGTGAAGTGCAGCATAACACTATATGAGCACTGTATATCTGAAGGTTATATACTGAAAGTGACAGGCTGAAGGACAAAGCAAAGCAGCTGCTTTTCTCATGTCTCTTTCACTGGAAGTAATGCCTTCTAGCTGCTCGGGTGGAGGGTGCCGAGTGGGTTTTGCACAACTCCATCTCCGTCTGTTGTAAGTAAGAGAATCGCTGAAAAAAATATTAAAATGCATTCACTGACCTATGTCATTTTAGCAAGAATAATCACTGAGATATGTCGTGGTATGTGAATGCATCGTGCACCAACCCAGAGCAAGCTCAGCCTCTCTGGGGTCTGTGTAGCCTACACATACAGCTTCTAACCTTGAGTACTTTAAACTACTTGAGCATATACTCGTTTATGGCTCGCTTAAAGGCCACCATCTTGAATACTATTGAAGGGAAAGGCTGTACAGTATAGAGTCACCTTACCTCGACGCTTCACTCAGCACAGGGGAGGTCAAAGAGTGATGGACAGGGGTGAAAGGTCGCGCTGAGTGGCTCTTCTTCCTGCGTAGCCTTGCTTCATTCGCACCTGACCAGCTGGTTCCTGCAGGCAGCGGCCACCTGAACGCGGCAAAGATGCAGTGCTGTTAGCTTTTAATAACACATGAGGATAAGGATGATGCCATTGATGAGATGAGCAGATATTTTTAGTTACCGAGTGGTAACATTAGCTAAGACTGACCTCAATTAGCTTTTGCTGATCTACTGTGTATCTTAACTATATTTGCTTGGATGTTTTTTAAAGCTGATGTTGATACTGATGGTTTGAATTAAATTTAAATTCTTATCATCTTAATCTGACCATTTTCATACGAGATATTACAACGACAAATATTTATCCATCGTGTGACTCCGCAGATCTTCAGTGAAATTCACACAGGCTACAATACACATTGATGAAATGATAGGATAACATTCTGGGATATATTTCAATGGAAAATAAACAAAACACGTTGTTGAACAAAGAAACGCATTAATAAAATGTGCGTGGAGGCTTTGTGGGGTGTGTTTGATATTGATATTAATATTTAATATTTTAATAAAAACCATTGTAGCCCAGTATTACAAGTTTGTTAATGAGGGCTGTATAATTTGAAAAAAACATACACTGTCTTTCTTAACACCCTTGGTTTGAATAAGGAAAAGCTTTGCAAAAAAAACCTTTAAAAGACAGAAAAAGTAAGAATCCTCAGGAAGAGCAACATAAACTGGATCATTCTTCCAGGGCAGACATGCAATGCAAGGTACCATACAGAGTAGACAGAAATGGCAGTGGTAGAACTAAAATACGTACAGACAGAAACACTTTGCGTAGTACTGCATTAATTGCTTTTTTTGGCCACTTGAGGGCAGCACAACAAGCTGTAAACACAACATTGATATACTGTATAAGATTTTAAAGTTGATATGTCGAATGTGCTGGCAAACACTTAATTATTTACACATCCAGCAGATACAAAACAACATTCATTTGGAGTTGTGTTTCTGGCCACTTGAAAAATGCGATTCACTCGTCTTTCAGCTTTGTTTTGGTCCCCACCAACTCCTGAGGGAAATATCTGTAGCTGCTAAATGCTCCACAACGGTATGTTCACCAATTAGTCGCTAACTTTGTCTGTCTGCCGGATTTATCAGAACCTTTTTGCTGCTGGAAACAGGGTTGGTGGGAGTTGAAAACAGCAAAGTTTTGGGCTGTAAAACAAAACCAAAATGCTCTTTAAAGCTGAGAGGAGCAGCAGAGTAGGGTGATAATTTTCTGTGTGTTTGTCATTAGGAGAAACACAATCACAATCGTGTAAAAGTGAAGACCTTAGTTAAAGGCCCACCCCAGGTTCTGGTTTAAAGCAAAATAAGCATATACAGTATACACATATAATACACACGCCTTGCATCCAAGCTGATAAACCAGAGAGAGACACAGGAAGAAATGAAACTGAGCTGATGTGAGTTGTTGCCTCACCCCTCTGAATCGCTGTCTGAGTCAGAGGAGAAACTGGGAGGTCGTGGCTCCGTTCTCAGCTGCTCCTCCCTCCTCATCCGCTGCCTCTCCTCCTCCTCCTGCTCCTCCTGTTCCTCTTTCTGCAGGAGGTGGAAGTAGCTCTGGCCCCGCTTAATTGCTGATGCCAAGCGCCTGCAAATCAGAGAGACACCAGCGGAAGACATAAATACAGGGCATCACCAGCGTGCTGTAATAATGATATATGTTCACTTTCCAACAACCCAAATGACAGAAAAGAAAAAAACAAAACTCACACAAACCCCAAATGTCAAGCCTGCACATTCATCACCTGTCTTTGTCAGAGACATACAAAAACAATCAAAGCCAATGAGTTACAGTCAAAAGTGCCCACGTGTCATTACAATAATCCCTCATAACCATGCATGCACACATACACACACAAACACAATCGCACTGTAAATCAGCCAAATCAGTGCACACCAAAGCAGCAGGCAGGCACAAATGACACCTAACTAGAGCATTATGGGAGAAACGTGTTACGTCTGGCCAGATTAATGACTTAATTATGGCGGTTTAGCTTCCAACCATAACCTTTCCTCAACTACTGTTTGCTTGTTTTTCCCATACTGCACGCGTAATTACCTTTGCATTAATGCTGCGGTGGAAAATTAAAAGACGCACGCACAGAAGCAACTGCCGAGGTGACTTTGCCAGAAGACCAGCCGAGGTAGCACACCTCTGTGTTTCTTAATCATTTCACATGAGTAGTTTGCCTTCTTGTGAGTGAAGGAGGCAGAGAAAAGCAGGTCAAAGTGCAGGGTGCTACGAAGCTCGTTATAGTGAGCTGGAATGGAAAGTCAAGGTGGCATACACTGCGTCGGCTGTGTGATCCTTTGTTGTTGGAATCAACTGGGATTCAAAAGAAATATTACGGGGCTGCATGTGCTTTCAAATGAAATGAAGGCTGTGGATGGATGTTGTCGATGTTGGAGGAGGCTCAGCAGTCATCGGGAGTTTCAATATGACTGTGACTCTGAGATAAGCAGTACGGTCAAATCACAAAGGCAATATCTAGAGAATAATGTATGTTAGGGTAGGGCAATAACTCCATATTATTGTTTATATACTTTCAGTGAAATTGTATGGAGAGGATATGAACATAGTGTTACAATATTCTGCTGTCCAAATGAATGATTGATATTTAATTGATATTTTATATTATGCGTAATTAGAAAACTATCACTATGAGGAACCAGCATGTAAAGAGTTTTTAAGCAGTTTGTAATGGGTCCCTGTTTTTTTTTGTACATCCTGTTCTACTACTGTAGCACACGCATGAGGATACATATACTCATGCACGCAGGTGAAGGGAAACACACTCCTACCGACGGTTTAATGTTATTCCACTGACCGACAGTTGGTGACAATAATGAGCAAAGAAACATAGTAATGCGCCAGCAAAAGGCAAAGAAGAAAAAGACAGCTAGCCGGCAAAAACGGATGTAAACCATGGATGTACTAAGAGAACTGGACAGGGCACCACCACTCAGCTTTGCTCTCAATTTGTTACAGTGGCCAGGACACCTCGAGCTGCAAACAGGTCAATTATTACTCTTTGTATTATGGATTTTTAACTCGTGAAAGTTTTATATTGGTAAAATTTTCCCAGAGCCTAGAAAAGCGATTTTTATGTGCTTGGCATCATCTCAATGTAAAATCTGTGGGCCGAGCGGGAACCTGCAGGTGGGGCCAGCAGGAGAAACACTAATGTGTATGACTGCACAAAGCAAACAAGTCTCTAATGTGGATGCTTTCAACTGGCTCAGCCAGTTGGACTCTAATGCTCATGCTCTGTGCAGAACCCCAGGCAAGCCTGCAAAACTTTTTCAGAGTATGTGCCCAGTGAGCAACTTACTTTGGAATGAATGGGCCCATTTATCCATTTCTCTTCATAAAACCATGATGTAAATGATGCAGGTTCCAACATGCTCCAAATATACGTTTTGTAAATATTGTTATGAGGAGGGAAAAATGCATTCATTAGGTTTATTAGACATCATCTGGCTAACCCAGTTGTCCAGAGCGACTCACAGTGAATGTAATAAGAAGTAACTTCAATTTCCTGATTATAAACATGACAAGAAACCAACAAGAAGAAAAGCGGGGGTCAGAGCCACCGTCACCTTACAACATTCTTGTGACCTTTCCTTTGCAGACAAGCTAGATTCTTTGCAAGGGTGAAACCAAACAAGCAAAGGCACAAACGCCTGCATATGTTCCAACCCGATGCTGTTCCAGTTCTTATTTGTTATCTAGTGAGCAGCTGGCTGGTAATATTTCGCCCACAAGTGGAGCCAAGCACTTCAGCCTAGGAGGGGGGCACCAAGCACTTGTGTTCCAGCATGCTAATTTGGCTCTGTTCGGCGATACAATGAGTGCACCAGTTTAGCTCGGAGGCATGTCTGTTCTATTTGCATACCACCACACCCCTGATATTACTTATTAATCTTCAGATGTGACATCTAAGTCCAAAATGCAGCAGTCTTAATTAAAGTGTGTTTCTATCAGCATCGCTAATGACTCGTAGCTTCAAATGTGCAAAAAGTTTTTCCCTGGAGTAGCAGCCGGCTGCCAAGAGTGTGGGAGGTGGCTCAGTGACCTTGCCTCAGACGTGACTAATTTCGTTAGCTCTTTGTGCTAAAGTGACTCTTTCACTTTAGTTCAGCTAATGTTTTTTTAAACTGATTAATATCTTCTAACACAGAGACAAGTGGGTGTCTTTCTGCTTGTGTTTGATGCACTACATGTACAAATGTTTGTGACAACAGCACCGTTTGTGCCTGAGTGTAACATGAAAGCTGAACAATAATATGCTGAAGGGAAAGAGGAGGGGGAAGAGAGAGAAAGAAGCAGACAGAAGAAAGCTGCCGAGTCAATGACAGGCTGCAGTATTTTGTGTGACAAGAAAATAAAAGGCATTGAGAAGAAGCAATGTATCATCAATACGTAAACACACAATGAAACTTTTGTGTTTGAAAGCCAAGAAGCTCTGAAGTGAAACCCCATTATGCCTTTTCTCATCACCACTGTCTGTCCTTCCAGTCAATAACAAGTTATTCTTCTTTGTGAGAGTGAATCATGACCACAAATCAGAGGCTGGCTTGAAAAGCTCATTAAAGATGACAATGCTTGGAAGGAGGACTTGATAGGTGGTTACAAAGTGATTGCAATGTAAAAGATTTAGACATTTGTGCACAGGGAGAGGATGGTGGTGGAAGGGGACAGTTTTTAACAGATCAGATGATGGGAGCCTTTGGGTGGCAGCTTGTTGCCAGGCAACAAAAGAGATAGGGTAGGTGAGGAATCTTTACAGTGATTGGACCAACTAAGATGCTGTCGCTCTATTCTGAATCTACTTATCGGCTCTAATCTCACATCATCATAAATTCCTATACGTGAAATTTTAATGCGCAAGTTCGTATTAAAGCCATTAGCACGGTGAATTTTGTAGGGTATGATACTGCAACATGACGTAAGCGAGTTCAAACACATTTCATAATCAAATCCTAATTATAAATCTAGCAGAAGAATGTTACTTGGGAAGAATTATCTGTCAGCTACAACGTGATGAGACACAGGACTCGCAGCAGTGTTGACAAGACAGCGTGGGATGTTTCATGTCAACATCGCCAGAGACAAATGGCAGACTGCGACAACACAAGCTGGCGCGGTCATAAATGACAGAGTACCACAGGCAAGGGTAAGAGCCAAAACACTCTGATTAGGCTTTGTAGTGTCGACTGAGACAAAACAGGAAGGGAACAACAGGAAATACGAAACCAGACTGGACTCTCATGCTATCTGCACACCAGATAATTTCACGGAGCACCAGAGTTTGCCTCCATATTGTGACAGAAGTGAGTGACCGCATGCTCATGGTATATGAGGATTGGTAAAACCTACAAAATCAGTGCCAAGATGCAAAAACATACGCATGATTTAAATAACATGGTTGTGGTGCAGGAACCAATAAAATCTTTAAATTTATGTCCTAATTTCCACCTCATCTTTAAATGGAAGAAAAAGAGAATATTATTACAGTTGTGTCTGTATTTTTAGGATTACCTAAATTATGTCACAAATCCCCGTTCTACAGAAGAGGATTAGGGCCACTTGAAATACATTATTTAACATTATGTAATATTATCATCCCATTTTTCTGATATTTTTGTGCTTTTATCTGAGACAACTTATTTTTTCACATGGCACTACTCTTTCATAGTCTCCTCTTATGAAGATCTTGACAAGTGAAATTCTTTTCCATTGTCAACATTATTTTCTATATCAGGATTTCCCGAAGTGTTGTTGCACTTGTGTATACCACGGCCTCTCAGAAATGAGAAAAAAGGGAAAAGCTGTCTTCAGTGTAACATCAAGGTTATGTGAGTATTATTACTACGGTTTCCAAGAGGTAAATGTATCTTGTGAACTGAAACTGTTGACCTTGATATATTTGAGCAGTCCTGGTATGCAGCTTTAATGGGGCTTCTAGCCATTCAACAATTTATTGTCTGTCAAACAAAACTGATACTAGACCCAACAGCACGCATTTGATTATTTGAATAGAGCAAAGTGATGCATTGCTGCGAATCATCTGCATATGGTTTGTATGAACTGTATAGCTGTAAGGGTCAGTTCATCCAACTCACACATGAAAAAAAGTCTCACATATACAGTCGGATGTTAGAGAGTGAGGGAGAGATCTGTTAACTGCCACCACCCCAATGCAATGGAAGTGAATGGATTGTGATAAATAATTATTAGCTAATAGCATGTAGTGCTGCTCAAAACATGGAAAAAATACATGTGAAAAACTCAACAGCAATGTGTCTTACTAAAAACAATTATACGCTTGATAACACATAGACCTTGCTGTCAACCGCTTTTCATAGAGACAACTTCTTCATTAAAAAGTAGTTTGAAGGAATAATTTGACATTTGCTTTCTTGCAGAGAGCTACATGAGAAGATCGATACCACTCTCATGTCTATCCTGGAGCTGGAGCCAGGAGGCAGTGACCTTAGCTTAGCATAAAAACTTTATCTGCAAAGATAAAAAAAAAAAATACACCTACCAGCACCTCTGAAGCTCTAAAGCTATGTTGTATCTTGGTCGTTTAATCCATACACAATTAGTAATGTAAAAACGACAAGTTGTGGTTATACGGGGAACTATTTCTTGGCTGCTTCCGGTCTTTATGCTAAGCTCTGNCCGGTTCTAGCTTCATACTTAACGGTCAGACATTCAAGTGGTTTCAATCGTCTCATTCTCAGCAAGAAAAAAAAAAGCATATTTCCCAAAATGTCAAACTATTCTTTTAAGTGTTCTGTAGATTATCCGCAGCAACAAGGACATTGTTTCAGGAAAAACACCAGAATCAGAGTCAGCTTTATTGGCCAAGTATGTGTACACATACAAGAAATTGGGCTTTTCATTGCTCTCAATGTACACAGGAATAGACATAACAGCTAAGAACAAGGACAACAAAGCTGAAGAAATAAAGGTAAAGAATAGACAGGACTATCATGCACACAGGTGTATGAAAAAAATAGGTGTATAGGCTATATAAATATATATATGAAGCACCAATGACCAACAAACAGGCTGCTGTTTTCAGTTTTTAAGATGTAATCTTTGTCAGTAGCGAGACAATAAAATGAAATTTCATTCACTTCCATTGTACCAGGGTTGAAGTAGACATCCCAACGGCAGATATCTCAAAATCTAGGTAAACCTTTTTTGCAATTTGGATGAACTGACTCTTTAGTGTGATTACTATGGCGAGAGGAGATAATGGTGATGATCAGATGACTCGTTTAAGACATTAAGACAGCCATTATGAAATATGGAACTGCTGAAAAACAGACCACTGCATGTCAAATGTTTCCACCTAAAAGCCCAAGCTGAAAAACAAAACCAGGTTCATTAAGCTTAAAAGGTTCGCTCTGGCCAGAGAAGCAATGAGATGTATGAGCTTTCGACATGTGAGCTGACAGAGAATGGGCTGCCATTTGGCCTAAAAGGCATCACAGCCCCAAATCATTACTACTGTATTCACTTGCAGGGATAAACAGCCACAATTCATCTGGGGGTTAGTTTCTCCTGTGAAAATGGCAACCTTTCCCCATAACACCTGTATGAATAATTCAACACTCCGGGCTCTATCAGAGGCTGTCAGAAATGTCAGCCGGTTGGAAGTACCCTTGGCTGCCCCCGGAGGATGTTGTCTCTACACCCTGTGGTGGGGTTAGGGGGTTGCACACACACTCACAGCGCACACACACACCGGACCAAATGCCACAGCTTTTTCAGTGCCAGGACTCCACTGCCTGCAGGACACAGAAGCACTGAAAGCTGAGCATACCTGCAGTGAGCAAACTGTTGCAGTTTTCCCTTTTTTCATGAGCTATCTTGTTGTTATATGTGGGATTTTTCCACAGAAAGGTGCTACTGCAGTCCTCATCTGTTTCAGGGGAAATAGCAGCTACAACATCATGTGTTTATATCAACATTAGGGATTCATTTTTCCATATTTGCTTAACACCCACAGATGTAACTCTCACCTAGCGTGGCCCAGATGCTTCCTCAGGGAGACGATATCTGCTCTTTTTCCAGCCTGGGTACGACAAACGGGCAAACTCTGAAAAGAAAGTGCATAAAAACAAAGACATAAAAATAAAAGGACAAGCAGCTATTATCCTTTTGTCTTCTGAGTTGCTCTGGAGCTCAGAGCACTTCTTCACCCGTGAAAGACTCTGCCGCATCCTCATGTGACCTCTGCAGAGGCAAATTTGGGCAGCAGGCCAGGAGTAAAAATTGTGTCTCTAATATGACATCGCTTATGGAAATGACAGATAATCAGGCAATTAATCTCTACTTAATTAACTGCAATGAGTGAAAAAACCTCCTTATGCAAGATAAACTGATGTTTTCTTCAGTATAAATTAGATAACAGGGTGTGAGAGGAGTATAAATGTGGGCTTAACGATTAACAGTCACACCTTACTTCCTCCTGTGGAATCTGGAGGGTTGCTGTTAATGGACTGGTCAACTGTCATCTGTGGGTCATCTGTATTCGCCTATATCAGAGAGGAGGCAAAGGGGCGGCTTGGACTGGATATTCATGAGGATTTTCTAGTCTCAGATTTTTCATTTCATTTATTTAAGCATCTAAAAAACACATTATCCCCGAGGGATAAAATGTTAAAGTGAGAACACTTTTTTCCAACATGGTCTCAAGTTGTTAAAAACTGAATTTAGAAACAGAAATTAAACGATAAAAATGCTTAAAATTACACCAGTATGAACTCAGCCGAAAATAAATATCCATATCAAAATGCTAAAATACAACCACAAGTTCTCCCCCAAAAGGTGACTGTCCAGTCATAGCTTAGCATCCTTAACTAGGCACGATAGGTCTGTCGTTTTGGATTTCTCCCCATGCTGTCGCAGGGCACTATTAAAATTGTTACTGAGCATTTTAAGAGTTTGGATAGTTCTTTTTTTCTCCTTTCCAAAACCAAGAACACAAGTACAAAAGTTTAAGGAATGTATTACAGTGTGTTGATCTTCTCTAACGTGAGCTGCAATCGTTAGCATTTATTATGAAACTTAGCACATTATTAAAGATATAATCTCGAAGATTTTTTTTCATTCAAATAAATGTTTGTTAAGTCACTATCTATCGCATTTGCAGTATTATGACCCGGGCGACGGTGGCGACTTTCCCGGAAAAATCACAAGTGGTGCACAGTTAGGCTTTTAACAACGCTTTTAACGCAACAGACTCGCTCTTCAACTCAACTGTGTGTGAAGCGGCGTGCTGTTTTTTCCGGTCTCTGCTACCGTTGTGAGTAAAGGGTTACTATGGCCGAACAAACAAAGAAAAGATTGATGACTACAGACGGTGAAACTTCACTGAAACTGAAGTGAGGTCCAAAAACACACCTGCAATTACCGATTATCGCCATAGGTGCTGCGAAAGACAATGAAATGAAAATATTTGTGATTATAACTTTAACTAACTCGGTTACATCAGTTTGTGGAGTTACAGGTTACGTTAAGGAAAAGCCCCATTCACGAATAGCACATCCACTGTGTGTTATTTTCCCACTGTGTGGGAGCTAGTCCTTGATGCTCTCAGAGAAAGGCTCTGCCTTGATCCTGCATGTGGGGAAGTTTACACTGTAGCAACCCCAGCCACCGTTACCTGAGATAGAGTTACGTTTGTTTCGTTTCAGACACATCGGTTGTAAGTGTGTAAGCTAAGCAGCCAAACAAGGTTATGTTACAACGAATCTCATTTTATTTTTTCTCATCACACTTAAACTACGGCAAACTCTACACCGCAATACAAGAGCAGTAGTTCTAACTATGGTTTTGCTAACGTTTTGACATGCAGCTTTTAGCCTCAGTCTTTTAGCACAGTATCCTGTACGTATGTAGTATGTAGCCACATTTAAGACTCCTTTGACAAGACCGTTTTAGAAACGAGTCGGAGCCAGAGACACATTTTCAAGCAATTTATGGAGCTAGCCAGCTAAAGCCGAACGATAGTTGTCATTACAGCAACAAAAATCAACGGTTGCTGACTGGGAAGCAGAATCCAACTTTTGCCTACCGATGTGTGAAGTAAGGACCCATTGTTTCTGACAGAATTTCAACACTCTGGGCTCTCTATGACTGAATTTTGAGTGGTTTAATCTGCAACTGTTATTGTTGTAAACCGCATATTGTATGTGTCATGCGAGAATGGAAAGCTTGGGGTAGAGCAAGGATAGACCTGACCTGTAGAAATCCATTGTGTTTTTTGAACACAAATTACTCTGGAAAGTGTCAATTTTGCAATGAATAAATTAGATTTTATAGTTGAGTAGCTCTACTAGAGTATCTAAAGTATTGGCAAGTTAAATGAAACGCCTCTGTCTTTTCAGCACCAAAATTGCAAATTCGATTGTAAAAAATGTAGGCCTAATGTCTACTTAAGAGACAGTTTCTTCCCTCCTGATAACAGCTGGCACAACTTTTAATCAAGCCACCGCTCAAACTCTGACCACAGATCAATGACTACAAAGCAAGCCAAAGATCATCCACTGTTCCCGATCAGTCTTGTGTTCAGGCCTCCACACAAGATTCACTTTTCAGTTCCAGAAGCCAAACTTTGTTACTGACTAACAGCATTCACAACCCTGATTACTGAAAACTGGTACAAAGTCATGCTGTGCAGCCGAATGCCGGTCTCACAGAACTTTATTTAAAATCCTCGGGGAGATCACAAAGTTTTCAGACACCACAATATGGCTGGATGCACAAGACATCTAGAATATTTCCGTTTAATGATGGTGCTGCCACTAAAACTTGGGTTTGAATTTCATTCAGTGTAAACAAAATATATCTTCAATGAAGAGTTGGAACAAACTGATATGATACTGTCAGCCGTGAAGCTGGGGAAAATGGGGAAAACTGTATATAAAGAGGTTAAAGGACAGTGAGATCCAGAGACTAAATGCTAAATCAGTGGTGGCTAATGCAGTTAAAAATGCTTCTACCCTAAATGTCATGACTTTTTCAGATTTACAGCAAAGCTACAGATGAACTGGACAAGGACCAAGCTGAGCTCAAGTCGTCAAGCTGCAACATCCAAAAGGACACGAGAAGGTGCCGGAGAGCACGGAAATGCCACGGCCGTCATATTTCACCGCGAGGCTTCTCTCTGAGCGGCCCTGCCTCTGCTCGGCCCCTGCTCCGCCCCACCGTCCCTCTTCATCTTCCTCCTCACCCTCCTTCTCCTCATCATCCCCTTGTCCCCACGCGCTTCTGCTGATGGATGAGCTCATTTGCCGCAAATCTCTTTCGAGTCAAACCGGGACGCTGTTGTTGCCTTTCTGCTTCCTCGGCGGACACGGAGAATGGAGACCCTCGGCATGTGAATACTGTACGTGCACGCATGAGCGCACACAGAAAATGCATGTTCCAATACATACATGTAATGGAAAAAACATATCTTTTAGAAATGGTCTGTGAAGTGGCCTCAGCCTGTGTGTTTCCATCAATACCCAGGAGTAACACACATACACTAAACAATGTTGTTAGTATTGCATTTTTCTTAACAGTACCCCAGAGAGCTGAATCAAAAGAGTTGTAAATGCAATAACATGGAGCAGGAAACTGCAGAAGATGAAATTGCCTTGTTTTCCCTCCCTGGTGATTTACATTGTATACGGGACTATTTTTGTTCACTGTAGTCATAGAGACAATGGATTGGCAACAGGCATGGCTAAAGCAATTCAACGAATGAATCTCTTCAACCAGCAGCATTGTTTTATGTTAGATCGAGGTCCGAGCGTCACTCTGTATTATTCCTGACTCACTCCGGCTGCGATAACTTGTAAAACGGCTTTCCAGAAATATATTTCCACAGATAAGCCACTCCATTCTGATGTGTCAGTTTTGATACGTACCACGTCTCTCTATTCGCCGGCCAGCCAGCCTGCCTCGGCGACTGAGCCAGCCTCACAATAACTATGATGAATGCAGCGTCCACAGGGACAAACCAGCCATTTGACACTTCATCCCCCTTGATGCATTAGCTGCTAATATCCCGTGGATTCGTGGCGGGCTGTTTGAAGCCTTGTGATTTGCTGTGACTGGCCTCTGCTGAGCTCTCCTCTGAGCATAGGTGACTGTAATCATCTTACAAATGGCAAAGTCTTACTTCAAATGCATTTGTTAGCGGGAACAGGCTTTTTTGAGGGGGGGGGATCAGACACAGCATCTGTGTTACTGATTAGGAAAACTGACTCTGCAGAGCCCACCGGGCCTTCAAAACTATCTCTGAAGATCCTCTCCAACTCAAATCACACTAAAGGCGGTTAAAGTAAACTGGGTCAGGGGTGTGTTTCCCATCCTTTGACTGCAAGTCCGAAATGTGTTTTCATCCGGGCTAGAAAATTTGATTTGCGACACTCTTGGTGTGCTTGAGCGCAGAGGAGGGTCAGTGTCCATTAAAAGTAGATGAAGCGACTGGTCTTGGATGGGACTGCTCTGTGTAGCCCGTGGGGGTGGGGGTGGTGTTGTGTGGGCAGCTGGGGGGGTTAGTGATGAATGAGAAGATAGAAGCCCTGCCATGAAATGAAAGGGATCACACACACATACACAGAAAGATATGAAAATATCACTTGAGAAGGGTATTAGCAGTTCAAGGGAGGAAAAGCAGGAGGGACCATGAAGACTTTCTGATCTTTAGCAGCTGCCAGATGGGATGGGATGAATCAGAAATTGGGGGGGAAAAGATAGCAGAGAGAGAAAGAGAGAGTTTGCGTTCCTTCAAATGAGCCGTTTTTTTTATTTTGGGTGAGATGAATAAACAGCCAGCGATCTTTGAAGTTAATCCTGATTCAAGACATCAAAATGATTTGGTGATGATGTGTTTACAGGGGGTGGGGAAAGTCATCAGAGAGAAGATATTCTCTCAGTCTCTCCTTGAACACACACAAAGACAAACAAAGCACACTGTATTGAATTTGACTGAAGTCGTGCCGTTTATGTGGGCTAATAAAAGAAATACCGTTCCCACGTGCTGTTGTTGTCCACTGTTATTCAGGATCACTGGTTTGGTTTCCAGATGTGAGGGCGCTTCATTCGGTCTCCAGGGAGCTTCCAGGCAGCCCTGCCGGCTCAGCTGCAGCTTTCGGCGGTCGTGATTCTCCAGGGAGGCCGAACGTGCAGTGCTGCTCCGCGGACGAAGTTTCTGGTCACACGCCAAGACAGGCTTTACTACTGGGCCCAGACGACGCGGACCCAGCGTAGAATTTCGACCAATCATGATAAGTTTGTAAATTACGTGGTAAACTAAAGTCGTCCAGAAACGCGAGTTAATAAGTTAAAGTGTAAAAACATTTCTACAAAGTCGCCAAACTTTGGCCTCCACGCGATTTTGCCCTGAGACCTCCGTTTCCCATGGCAACGGTAAAATGAAGCTCAGCCCACAAGGAAGTGAAAGTTACACTACATGGCCAAAAGTATGTGGACACTCCTATGTACCTTGTGTGTAGCTGTTAACATTTGAGGCCCTTGTTTGGTTAGTTTAAAATAAATTAAAGTTAATTTAAATGGATGTGGTGGATGAAAGTCTGATTAGAGCGATAGATACTGAGGCATAGTAGCATCAGATGCCTATTAATATTGCAAACTAATAAGACATATAGAAAGGTTGCAATGTCTTAATTGTATGCCTTATTTTAGGCTGGTCATTTCATAATGGCTAATCAGAGAAATTACCATGTAACCTACACAAAACCTAAAAAATGCAGTCAGTCTTCAGAGACTGTGAGGGGAGCTCGTACCACCCATGTTATTAGGTGATATCAATTCCAATCAGAATAGAGTGCAATTAATGATGGCTGTGTTTCATTAAGTGTCCCAGTTAGCCTCACCAGTGAGACAGCAGGCAAGACCCTGAATATGACACACCTAAATGGATGCAGCTGTGACTAATGTTATTTATAACACAGTGTTTTCCTTCTATCACATGTCAAAATAAGGCCATAGTAGGAAAAGCACAGGTGTTACTAATGACATTGACCCTGACAGTGTGACAGTGAACCAGCATGCAAAATACCAGGACCCTGAAAATGGAATTCAGCCATCATTTACATCTGTGCTTTTCCTGTTCTGGCATTTCAAAAGACCTATTGTCCTCTAATTGTTGTCTTATTTTTATATTACATTGGGTGACATGAACAGTGGCCAGCTTGGCTACACTAACTCGTTGAGATTCATATCACCCATCACTGAGATTATAGATGCTATGAAACCATCAGTCACGCTCAAAATATTGTGACTTTATTGATTTGTGAGCCAAAGCTTTTGTGATAGTTGGTTTTGTCAAAATCACCTCTCTGTGTGTGAGACTGCACGCGATCAATCCAAATGAATAAATCAGGATAATGTTGCAGAATCAATAATAATTTTCCCTCAGTCCATTAATCTACCTTTTCATGCTCCATCTCAGCTGCTTGGCGATCAACCTGGAAATCTCTCAAAAATTAGTAGGTTAATCACTTTGTCACCAATTATCTATTTTACTACACAGACAAAGAAAACAAGAGTTGGAAAACAGGATCGGCAGACACTTTGAGTTTACTCTGCTGAACCGGATTGACTCGACCCTCTGCCACTAATTAACAACCAGAGAAGAGGAACTGATCAGTGAAATCAGCTGCTGGTGTTGCATGCATGTGCTGTTTTCTGTCACTTGAAAAATACATTTCTCTAGAAAAAAATGTACCCTACTAAGCACGAAGAAAATCTGAGGTAAGAGAAAATCAGATAACTAAAGATTAAGGGTAAAAATCTGATTTGAAAATAGGCTACAATATGATAGTTTCAGCATTTATTGTCTTGATTTATTTACTTTAAGGCGTATCATTTCATTCTCATTGGCCTTTTCTCCCCATTTTTCTTTTCACAGTCTGTGGAAGTATTTAGTGAGCTTTCCTTGTATCACGTGGGCCTCATTTACCGTGAACTGGTGAATGGTGGAATGGCATCTGTCTGAAAAACAACAAGTTTTGGATACGTTGGGAAAAAAATTTGGGGTGAAAATTGGTAAAAACTGTAAAATAATAGTCTAATTTAAGTGTGGAAAAGGTGAAAGTCATATATTTGAGAACATAACAGAAATATTTTTTCAATGCTGTACAATAATCTCACCAGAAAAAAAGTTGTTGCAAAGTTTCATCAGTTTTATTTCCGCCTTTACCTTCCAAACTCGTCTTGAAGAATAGCATGAACATCTTGGTGCACTGTGGGCATATGTGCCTTTAATGTGAACAGGATGGAAGTCTATTGATGGTTGAAACAGAGGAACCAATTTTTCAGGCAACTCAAGCAGCAGCAGAGAATCCCAATTTAACCTCTCACAGTATATCCTACAGACAGAATCTGTGGGTGAGGCATCACACGAAGTGTCAGAAACATCTGTTCAATCTGTTTTGTGCTCCAGTGGACAGTATGCCGAGATCTCAGGGCACAAGGCTCTAAAAATGAAACACTGACAAGTCTGTCACACTTGATAAAAGAGGGAACAATAATAATCCTGTTGAAACTGCAGAGCAAAAGAAAAATGGAGTGGAAGGGAGCTTTTTACACTCAATACACACATATGTCACTGAAACGTTTCAGATAACACAAAAAAGAGCATTTTGTGTCCTTCTCAGCCTCTAGTAGAGGTATTTCATGCTCCAGACAAACCGCTGCCACTGTGTGTCCTTTGAGGGGTGAAACACAGGGGGAAGAGACACTATCACTGGCTCATGACAAGACTGAGGAGCCCCGTCACCACTGACAGAATAGAGTTCACTGGGATGTGAGAAGAACGGTCTTCAGGCAACAAATGCAACAGCTCAAACACAAACTAGCCTCAGCCAACTGCTCGCTATTTGCCATTGCACCCTTACAAGTTATAAATACAACTAATTAGTCTGCTGCCTTCTTCAGGCCAGCGAGAGGTAACAGCCTCCCCTCCACACCCATCACCCCATGCCCACACACCCTTCTCATGGGATCGGCATGAGTGCTTAATAAGTGCTAAAACAGACAGGAGCACTATATAAAGCCCCTGAGAGATTTCTCCAGCTCACCACCCTTAGCTTTGGGGAATCTTTCTTTTATCATTCCCTTACTCATTAAGGAGATTTTAATTGCTGAAATTTCAGTGAGTTAACCCCGAGAGTCCAAAAGTTACTCACTGACTGTCATTAAAAAAAGAAGGGGCTGCCGTGTTTTTTTATCTTCTCTTTGGGGGGTTTTTTTCTGTGCAATTTGATTTCTTGAAACATGAGCGAACAGGCCAAAACTGAGCTGTCATGTGGGGAGAACGGCAGGGGTGTCCACTGGTACCCCCTGAGAAAATGGTGGCAGTCCAGCCGGCTTTTCAATCAGGATGTTGGCCTGACGCCTTTCCTGGAGCCGGGGGACCCTCGGTGGATGGATGTGGACTGGCTCCAGAGGAGTTTGGCAGCCTTCTCCTGGCCGGGGTACATACCCTCTCCGCTGTTTGTGCCCTACATCTCTGGGTCGATGCATCATCCCGGCCAGAAGATTAGTAAGGAGCAGTACAAGTGGAGGGTCAGCCTGGACATGGCTCACTTCTCCCCCTCAGAGATTTCTCTCAGCGTCAGAGATGGACTCCTGGAGGTCGGAGGTACAGAACATTGGCTTACAGTTCTGTTAATTAAACAGCTCTAAAAGTTCACTTTATTAACATTGCTAATTACTTTTACCCACAAGATAGTTTCTGCTCTTAATAAAGTATTAATAATCTTATCCATCTAATATTATTATCTGAGAGAGTAACAGAGTTATGTAAAGAGACGTCTCTCACAGTTCACAGAATAAACCCCTTAAAATTAAATGAGGATGGAAAGGAATCTGAATGTCACAAAATTAGAAAGCTGCTTAAATAATGTGCTCGGGGAAATCACAGCTCTGTGGCAGAAATTAATTTCTGTGTTGAGTGGTTTCTCCGTGTTGCTTGATTCCTCTGTGTGTCCTCACATTCTTCCCCATAAATGGTAATCCATCCTCAGGGAAACACGAGGAGAGGCCAGACGAGCATGGATTTATTGCCAGATGTTTTACAAGGAAATACAGGTATGCAAAGTAAACACTGATATTAACCTGCAGATGATGAAATATACTGTACACAGTTTAAGCAATTCTGAACACCAGTCAGCAGGCGAGAATGCAGCACTGAAGGTGTGTTTTTGACAGTCTCCAATCTCTAAAATGCTCACTGAGCTGAAAAATTAGATTATGTACATCAGCTTCAGTATTTGAAAACACTGGCACTTTGTATGTAGAGACATTGTAAACACGATCCTGTCGTTTTTCAGGCTCCCAGCTGAGATTGATGCAACCAAAATCGTATCCACACTTTCTGTTGATGGTATCCTGACTGTGGAAGCTCCAGTTCCAGAGACCTCCGTCCCTGCTGCCATCACCATTCCGATAAAGGTGATCACAACTGGGGAGTTTAATTATATTTAAAGGAATAGTGTGACATTTTGGTAGATATGCTTATATACGTTCTTGCATGAGAAGATCGATACCACTCATGTATGTGTCCGGTAGATGTAAGTCTACAGCCGGTTAGCTTAGCTTAGCATAAAGACTGGAAACATGGGGAAACAGCTAGCCTGGCTCTGTCCAAATCTGCTTTCTAGTATATAGTATATACAGTATTCACCAGACAGACATGAGGGTGATATCGATCTTTTCATCTAACTCTCAGCAAAAAAGCACATTTCCCAAAATGTCAAACCATCCCTTTAAACTGATTTTCAAGACATGTTCTGAACAATATCTGCTGATTGGGTCCAATTCAGTATCCCTCTTGAGTTGCCACTTATGAAAGGACTGGCATACAAATTCACTATTGAGGTGGGGCATGAAATTGTTGCTAGCTAACCTTTAATCATAACCACTCATTTCATTTCACCACTGACATTTTCGACATATTTATGCAAAAATGCAGGTGGAGATGGAGGCGACTGGAGAAAAACAGGAGAAAGAAGAAACCCCTGATACAGACCCAGATAACTGCAGAGCACCATGTGCAGAGGATGATGAGGAAGAGTCTCCACTAGAGGTCCATGGTGATCAGGCCCACCCTGGCAGTTCCACAGCTGGGCTTCAGCAGCATGAAGAGAGGAGGGAACAGGAGGAGGAGACCCATGAAAAGCCAGTTGGAGAGTCCCACCCTTCAGCGTCTGCAGATGGCGAAGGCATAGAGAGTCTTCAAGATTCTTCTGAGCACCACGCAGCCCTGGAAAGCCAAGAAAGCCCAGACACAGACATGTCCAAACAGCCGGAACCAGTCGTGGAAGGAGAGATCCAGGTAATGGCCGGCTCAGGGGAGGCTGCTGAGGAGATCACCCAGCCTGAGGAGCCGGAGCTGGGCAAGAGTCCACCGAGTGAGGTCCCAAGCCAGGAGCTGGAGGCTCCTGACATAAAACAAGAACGCACTGAGTAGAAACACAAATATCGCCAAAATGTTGCACACACCACATATCGACAAAATACTCAAACGGCCCGCATAGCTTGCCTTGCTCCAGTTCTACAGATGCATCTTAGTCAATAGATATAATAGCCATATAATCATGCTGTCTTTGGAGCTCCAATAAAGCAATAGCATGTGAAAATGTCAAATATTGTGTTGGTGTTATTAATCATTTCTACATGCTTTTACTTTTCTTCAAATGAATTGTGGCCATCTACATGTGAATTTGCAACTGTTTATTAATAAGCGATCACATTCATGAGCATCTTATTCATAGTTACCCCTGAAAATACGTGAGTGCAAAATTAAAAAAGAGATTAATTATCATGCTGTTTCAGCTAAGAGGTTTTGACATTAATCAGATACTATACGTTTGCACAGCTGTGCATTAGTCACTTCTACATGAGTAACTTGCCCACGGAGAAACTGGCATGATTCCAATTATGCTGTTGCCATGGCAGCACAAGTCCACACATATCATCTAATACCAATAAATACAGTTTATGTGAGCTGGCACATCACACAAAGCGGCGCCTTTGCACTGTCGAAATTGTGGAGGCCTTTTGTTGTTTCCACAGTGTGGCTCCAGTTTGGAAACTTTTTAAATTCAAACTGATCATCCCTCTTGATTCCAATACACAGAGAAGATTACATTATTTTGCATCACACAACATGCAATGGAACTGCCCCAATTTTTGCACTTGCATACAAAAGCTCTGGCAGTGCTGCCTCCGTGCGTTCGGCCCATTCTGCAGCACACAGCAGTGCCAGTCTCACCCAGCACTAAGCCCTCTGTTAATCTGCTGCCCAATTCCTTCTGTTATCCAACAATAACACCACAGGCTCCCTGGATCCCTGGAACCAGGCCCGTGAGTGGCACGGTTCTCAATAAAAGACACAGATGTTAAGACACACTGGGAGATTGGCTGGACAGTTTTATTGCATCAGCCAATACAAAGACATCAACAGAAAAGAAGGCAGGAAACAAACGTCTTTGGCCTATAAGTCAGTCTGTCCGCTCCACCAATCATGCAGCCATCTTCCTGAATGCTCAAATAGAAAAGAAAAATGCAAACCACATTGCAAAACCTGGAACACTTCAGATTAATATTTATAATGAATTGGCACATATTAAAGTATATTTACAATACACTTTGGTAGAATACAGTATTAATGCACACATTTCACCCTCTAATGAAGCCACAAAAGGTAACTTACTTTCGTTTCTTGTCAGTTGAAGTGACATTCATTAACTCAAAAGATAAACAACTGTGGAACTGAAGGAAGTCAAGGCACTCACGTAAATAAAAGGCACATTTGTCATTTTTTAAAAACCAAATAAATCACATACAATAAATTTGATGCAAAGACTGTCCCACTAAATTAATTCCATGTTAGTATAAATACAAATAGAAATTTGATTCTTAAGAAGGAACATACAGTGTCATATTAACTTACTGGTTATGACTTATAATGTAACTGTGGCCCAACAGCTCTTGCTGAACCTCAGGATATATCCATATATAATATTAAAGCTGCACAAGGCAAGGTAACACACTGAGGACTCCATAAGCTGTTTGAACATTTATGATATTTTTTTTAGTTTATCATTATTACCACTACACTCCAGTCACAGAGTTAAGCTGTTCTGGCTACCATCTTTGTTTGGATTAGGAAACTGAGTTGCAACAAGGGAAACAGGTTAAAAAAATATTTTTTATCATGCAGTAGACAGAATATCTTTTCATCCAAATGGTTAGAGGAGTCTTCAGCACCTTCAGAACAGCACTAAGAGTTGTTGAGCAAAAACAAATATCACCAGGTAATTATTTGTCATAAAATCAGATGCTTAACTCTGTGACTCAAACGTAATAGTAATACATGAGAAGCACAGAGTGGGGCTACCAGAAATTATGAAATGGAACATCAGTTCATGTTTATCAAACCATGGGGACAAAAGTAAAAATATACATCTTATGTTTCGGGTTCTTCAGGACATTTGTATCTTGGGTTTTCATTTCACATGAAAGAGAAGTGGTACCAGAATTTCATTTGGGCAACGGGGCAAACCTACAGCATCTCTGTCAGTATGAAAAGGAAGGCTGGAGGCCACACAAATATCAAACTTGTAATCAGTTGTGCAGGGTGATGTGTTGTGTTAGTCGGGAGGTGGGGGTTTAGACCATAGGGGCCTCTTGGGGCTTGGGGGCCTCCACCTCTAGTGTGTCGCCACCCTGGCAGCCCTCGTTGCTGAAGAGGTAATATGGAGGCGTCTGTCGAGCTTCGATGATGAGGACACCCTCTGGGGACAAGGAGGCGAAAACGGTCAGAGGGTCCACATCTATCGGGATCCTGACGAATCAGAGGAGAAGAGAGGTGAGAAAGAGTATATGGTTTGAGTGTTTTTTATGCAAGGATAGAAGTTTAGATGTTAAGAGAAGCAGAAGTTTACTTGGTGGAAAGTTTACTTGCTGTGTGCGTTCAGCATGTTTAAAAGCACGAGTGGGAGGAACAAAATAAGGAGAGCGGTGAGAAGAAATAGCCTAGAGAAGCAGTTCAGTTCCTGCTTGGAGGTCATGCAAAACTCTGTGACATTTTCCTCCATAAGAGCTGCTGTGCAAACATTGTTAAATGCTGGGATACTTTATTGACACTTTGTCAATACCCATAAAAAGCCTGCAGTCGGATGATTTTAGTGCTGTAGAGAAAAGAAAAAAAAAGACTTGGCTCAGGATTTTGACTGTTATTAAAAACGTTCACCCTGTCCTCCATGGCTGGCACTCATTCCAGACTCACAAAAACCATCTTGCACCCAGGAGGTGAACTGAAAGCCATCAGGAGTTTTCATTAAAAATCCTCCAGCTCTGCGACAAAGAGGAGGGGGAGAAAGCACACAGTGGATCCATGTGTGAGGTTTGCAAAAATGAAACCTGATTCCAATTAATGAGAGGGTTTGTCTGAAGAAGTTTAACACCTGTAAATTTCTATCGGTGTGTGCTTTCCTAACCTGCTGCTTTCATCTGTCATATAGGCAATGGTTAATTTTGTGCCAGGCACTTTTTTTGTGCCTCTTCGCTTAATTTTTTGACACTTCTCATGCTGAAAGTGATATATTTTCTAGAGCAGAGTGGGATAATTGGCCTCCGAAGCTTGCAGGAAGATAGAAAGTGTTGATGGAAAATCAGCCAGAGCTGCAGTATGTAAGGCTTTACTTCCATAAAAGTGTATATACGCTTTAGGAACAATTATATTTAATGATCTCAAATTATCAAACAGATTGATTTAATTTTCAAGTTAATTTCAAGTTTATTTTCTAAATAGTATTTCGGAATGAAAGTCCTCCAAAACCTGCTGCAGAGGCAAACACACAGAGATCCAGGCAAGCTCTGTTCTTTGTCAGACAGTGTGGCCAAATATGGGTATTGTAGGTTTTCTGTGAGAGCAGCCAAGTGTCTTTGGGAGTTAATATAAACATCAAGCTGCCCTGTTCAGAGGAGGAGACTGTCGGTTTACCCTCCAATTAGAGAGGACCCTCCACTGGCTTCCCACTCCACTGAGAAATACAAGTCAGAAGGGACTGAAAACTTCTCCTCACAGAAGCAGATAGACAGGGAGGTCAAGTCAGGTCTATTTGTGTATCCAAACATCACATACAGTGTCTCATTGAGGTTTGCAGGTCCACTACAACAACACCCTCCGGACCCAGCCCAAGTTCGCAAAGAAGACGAGGAAAAACTTCGCCCAAAAAACTAAAGAACACAAGGAAAAAACAAAAACTGGAATAAACTTGTGACAGGAAAATCATATAGAGACCGCCCATCCCTCCTCATAAGGCTATGGATGTAATAGGAGCCATCAGTGGGGAAAAGGCAATTACAAAAAAATAAAGAGAAAGTTGTAACAATAATAGAAATACAGAGTCCAAGAGTAGGATTATAGCAAATCCAATTTAGATAGAACAAGAACAATACAATGTGTCCAAAGAGATAAGTTGCAGGAAGTAGGTCCCTGAAAATGTCTTGACTTCGTTCCAAAGCCAAGGGCGGTCAGGTAAGTGTGGGGCTGGGTGGAGGGTAAGTGGACGGGGCAGCTTGGAGGATCTGTGGGGGGAAGGGTAGCTTGAAAGACAGAGGAGGCCCAGAGGTTTGAAGGCAAACATTCATATAGATCTCATATAGAATACTGCATATGTACTGGACACCAGCATCGAACTCATTCACTCCTATGGCAGGGTTTTCTAAAAACAGTTCTGTCATCAACTTTCAGTATCATTCATTCTCAGAATCTCAGGGTCTTTGGGGACAATTTACTTTTACAGTAACAAATAAAATCACCTCATTCTACTTTAGGAAAACATTTGCAAATGTAATAAGAAAAAATAATTGAATCTACTGTGTAATGTCATGTAATATATTTTCAATCAAACTATTGAAACAAGACTAAGAATTTACAGCCATGCCAGTAGCTCTGTGAGGCTGTCTTTAAGCACAGCAGTGCTTTGAGCTAACCAGCATGATAACATGCTGATGCTTAGCAGGTGTAATTCTGCTGTTGGACTCTGTATTTCTATTATTATTAGGATTTTTATTATTATTATTATTATTATTATTATTATTATTATAGCAACTTTTTTTATTTCTTTGTTGTTGCCCTTTTCCCACCTATGGCTCCTGTTGCAGGCATAATGTTTTAGCACTAAACACAAAGTAGGGCTGATGGGAATATCATTAATTTTGCAGGTATTTGCTTTGTGTGAAAACATTTTAATTTTCAATTGCTGGTGGCGCTATGGGGGAAAGTTAAAGGGTGGGATTCATCCTCTGGGAACCATGAATGTCTGTGTAAAATGTTACGCCAATCCATGTGGTAGATGTTGAGACACTTCACTAAATTAGTGAAAATTTTGATCTGCTGGCCATTCAAACAGTCAAGATATTTCATTTTGAACCACAAAATTCGACCTCATGTTGGTGCTGGATGAAAAGTCAGGGGATCACCGTAGTTTTTACAATTCATCCTGAGAGGGGCATAAATGTCTGTACCAAATTTCATGGCAATCAATCCAATAGCTGTTAAGACATTTCACTCAAAACCACCAATAACAACCTACCTCATGGTGGCACTAGATTTAATATTGGGGGATCACCAAAAGCATTAGGATTCACCCTCTGGAGACAATGAATATCTGTATATTATTTCATGGCAATCAATCCATCCATTAGTTGTTGAGATATTTCAGTCTGGACCAAAGTGCTGGACCGACAGACTAACAGTGCCATCCATACGGCCATGACACTA
The DNA here is from genome assembly GCA_003416845.1 of Oplegnathus fasciatus. Taxonomy (NCBI): domain Eukaryota; kingdom Metazoa; phylum Chordata; class Actinopteri; order Centrarchiformes; family Oplegnathidae; genus Oplegnathus; species Oplegnathus fasciatus. The sequence goes on along the minus strand of NTHP01000818.1, from coordinate 123,383 downwards.
GCATGGCTAATAATAACTGAATCTACTGGTTGCTGTAATTTATACTCTGTCAATATATTGAGGAAAAAATGATTTTTAAAACTAGTATTTGAAGTTGGTTTAAGCCAGTATTAATGTTGAATATTTTTTCTTTTTTTTATCATTTCCCAGCTCTAGCTACACACACACATACACACACGCACACATACACACATGTGTCAGTATCTATGCCCCCCAACCTTCCTTCAAGAAGCCAATTGCTGCGAAGCAAAGTTGCCCCTTCTGACAAAGTCAAATCACTCAGCCGGCCCATTACGTGGGACTCCGGCAGAAACCTTATCTGTCCAGCTCGGGGAGTTTATTTACCTCTGGCAAGCGCACATTTTATCTCACATTGATTTTGTACAGCTGCCAAAAACCTGTCCAATATGCTTTTCCCCCGCAGAGATGCCGAGGCAGAGAGAGACGAGACAGCGAGGCCGGACGAGGGTGAGTGTGCGTTCATGGAGAGTTTGTAGTGTGTAAAACATATAACCCATATGCTCCTGCCCAATCACCAGACGCAGTGCACATGTGGACTGAGTCAGTCCAGCAGCATCATGTGTGTCAGGAAACAGAGTCAGAACAAGAGATTCCTAAATAACACTGTGGACTTTCACATCCAAACAGATGGGGCTTACTGTGTTGGCGCTGGGCAACATGACCTGGGGTTTTCAAACTACCTTTGCCCTCAGAACTGATTTAACAACAACATATTTGGTTAATAACTAACATATTTCTCACTTGTTTAACAGAAAAATCCACCCTTGGACTCTGTTGCTATGTCTACGGTACATCATCAGTGTTTTCTATCAATAATTTCTGTAATTAAGTGTTTACTTTTTAGGAGCATCTACTTTCCCTTAATCTACTGTCTCCCCTGCCCATAGTGCATGAACTTGTTGCATTTATTTGTGGGCCATACATACAGCGGTGGCAAGTAATAATTACAAAGTACATTTACTGTAGAACTGTGCTTACAGCAAGTACAATTTTGAGGTACTTGGTCATAAAATATTCCCATTTCATGCTTCTTTAAACTTCTACTTTTTACACCACTGCATTTATCTGACAGCTTTTAGTTACTAGTTACTCTGTAGACAAGTATTTTAAATATAAAACATATGTTTAGGTCATATTATATGTTATAAATTGTTATACATTTAGCTACCGAACGGTATGTAAAGTAGCCAAAGTTCAACTTTAACCTGCTATGACATTAAAATGGATCTGTGATAATAACCCAATGATATACTAATATAGCACTCTGAAAGGAACCATTCAGCAAAATGAGGACTTTTACGCTCAATACTTTCAGTACACTTTGCTAATAATACTTCCATACCTTCACTTTAGCACTGCAGCTAATGATCATATTCATAATCGATCAAAATGCCAAGTATTTTGTCGATTAATCGATATAGTTGTTTGGTCTAAAAAATATCAGAAAAGAGTGAAAAATGCCCATCAAAATTTTCTAAATGTCAAGTTGACGTCTTTAAGCTGCTTGTTCTGTCTGTTTTACATTCACTTCACTATCACATAAGATACAAGAAATGCTGCAAATCTGAGAAGACTCTCAGATGTCTTTCATAGACATCTTAAAGTTGACTGTCAACTGTTTTTGTGTGAAAGATCACAAGCCAAAAGGGATCCTTGGGACCCACTGGTTTAATCTTTAACAATCTGTTGTATTTAATAAGCTTATCACATTTAGTTTTAAGTAAAATCTCCATCTGCAAAGCAACTACAGCTGTAAAAATAGTGGAGTTAAAAGTACAATATTTTCCTCTGAATTGCAGTGGAGTAGAAGTATAAAGTAGCAGAAGATGGTAACACTGAATACAAGTAAGTTTGTTGCTATCATTACTATCAGAAACAGAATGAAAAAGTAGCAGTGCTTCAATTAAAAGTACAAACGAGTAATGTGACTTCTCCGTGCTATCTTTCGCTTTCACATAACCAGAGGATTTGGGTATTGAGGTCAGTTATTTATATATGACCCCCCCTCCCCACTCCCTCCACCACCAGAACCCCCCTCTCTCTATATATTCAGTGTGTCATTGGTTTTAGGTTTTGCTTAGCTGAGGAGCACAGGCCTGATCTGGGGGCTTTCCAATTAAAAGGATTGTGATATGAACAGTGCGGGGCTAGCACAACTGCTTACTAATTAGCCAACAAGAAATTAGCAGAACTGGAGTGACGCGCCAGCGAGACGGCGATTCGCACCAGCGATTAGCGCTGCTGTTTGAAGTCTTCCCACTGCCCAATTAAACGAGCAGAGGCGGGGAGCCGGACAGGTTGTGGAAACTTCTGTGGCCTGTTTGGCTTGGATGAGTTACAATATGATAAGTCTACAATATGTAAGACATCTGTGCAGCCCTGCTCTGCACACCAACACTTCTCCATGTAGTGTCTGCTTCGGGATTTTTAGTGTTAGAGGGTGGTGTTTTTGTCAGTTGCAACTGTTTGGAGTTGACAGGTTTTGGCTGGAGAGCTGTTTGTCCACTCAAAGCTGATATGACTTTGGAGCAGCTGTTCGAAACTTTTTGAAGCGAGAGGTGAGGAGAAAAAAAACTGACATAGTACTGACTTTTACATTCTTAAGAGATAAAGACCAATGATACATGCAGGATGTTGTCATGCTTTTAAATAAGCAAATATACATCTGTATCTGTATGTATACTTCTATCTAGAGCAGAGAGCATATAAAGTCAAAGTCCTGCTCTTCTTCCAGGTTAGCTTCTGATCAATTAGCATTTAGTCTCCAGCATATCTTGGGGTTTCTGTCCATGTTTAAGCTAAATGGCTCAGTATTATTTGAACACATTTATGTACATGTTAGTATTTTTTGTTTAAAAAGTAGCTACAATATTCCTCACAGAAGGAAGCAACGAAAAAGAGGGAATAAAAGTGACAGAAAAGACTATATATATATAAACAAGGACCTAAAAGGGCATAAACTGCAGAAAATAAAGTTTTTAAATCAAGAAAAAACATCAGTACTTTGGCTCTCTATAGCAGTGGTCCCCAGTCTTTTTTCCTTTTGACCCCTTAATACACAAACATGTTTCCCTCCACACTGATTGCATGTGTGTGTGGTTTGTGAGTATCTGAATTGAAAAGTGATTTTCCCCTTAAAGTTTCTTTTGAATATTTTTTATAGGTTTAAACAACTGTACAGTATGTCACAAGAAAAAAAAATTTGAGAAAAGTCAACTAAAATAAACATCATTTTGTGTGGCAGTCTGTTTTTTTTAGTATTCGTGTAGCATCCTTTAGATCCATCTCATGGCCCCCTGTGAAGGTCCCCAATGCCGAGGTTGGAAACCTCTGCTCTACAGACAGCAAACATAAAACATCAAATGTTTTATGAGGAAGGTGATGCACCCTGAGACCTCAAGGATACACACAGTGTATTTTTGTGACTAACACTGAAAGTAAACAGAAGTTAGTTTTCAAGAAAACTCCACAGGGCACCTCTAAGGCCATAAAAAGTAAGGGCAGTAACGCTGTCAGTTTCATTCTATAAAAATCTAAACTCGGGTGATATTTCTATTAGTCCACAGTTTACAGATAATTTTCAGTTTTCACATTTCAGGGACATGTCAGATCAGAGGGTGGACAAACAACTCTCCAGTCAATATTTACCATTTGTGTGACAAAAAAAAATCTATATTTCATAATCAACATTAACAAGTTCTGGAATATGTGGTCATAAATGTGATGAAAATTGAAGTTTGTGTCCATAACGTGCAGAAAGACAGAAGGGAAGACTGAAAGTGTGGGCGCAGAGAGTGTGCAGCTATCGCTCACTGTGATACAGAGCTCGCTGAAATGATACTCACTGTATCTTCTTTGTGAAATTCTTTGTCACGATGCCGCCTTCTTCCTGCTTCTCTTCATGTTTTCCTGTCAGACAGAAGACATCAGCAAATGAGTGAGCGAGTCGAGTAACCTTAAATGATCAAGTTCAACATTGTGCAACAGTTTAGCGAGGTCATGACTTGTAAATGAGTTATCACCAGCACAATAGGGCATTGATAATATATATATATATCTATATATATCTATATATATCTATATCTATATATATATATATATATCTATATCTATATATATATATATATATATATATATATATATGTATATCATGACCCTTTAAACCTTTAAATTTATCCATGAGCTTCAGTATGGAAGTAAATTAAAATGGCGTTGATGACACTGAGATCAAAATACGTTTGGCACACACACTTTTCCATTGCTCAATCCCAGCACTGTTTTGCTTTGGGACCTCTGGGTGAGTTGAATGATCATGTTGAAATGATGAAACACCCTTTTCGTTCTCTTCACTTTCTTCCAAGAATGATTCTCCTGACGAAAGACACTCAGACATGTTGAAGTTGGGGAGAACAACTAAGACTAAGCTTGGAAAGCCCCCCCAGCCTTCTCCTCTGTTTATGGCCGTTCTATCTCTCGGGCTTGCTAGCAGCTGCTCTGGGGCTGCTAAATATCACTGCCGCCGCCAGCAGCGTGGCCTGCCCCACCCCTCAACCCCCGTCTGCACTCCAGGCTCGAATATGCGCTACCCTATACCCCCGCAGTGACGTCTCTGCCTGCCCAAAGTGCTGGACTCCACCAGAGATCGAGATTGGAATAAAACTCCAGAGAGAGCTGTGCTAAGATCACCGGTGAAGTCATGAGATTATTATTTCAACCTCGTCATGACTTAAGACTTAAAAGTGGTCCCCTGATTATCTCCCTGAGATATTTCATGAATAATGAAGGTTTGGTCAGAGAGTAGCCCAGCTGCCTCTCCTTGTTTTCAAGTCTCTTACGATGGAGAAGCCAAATTCCAGATGCTCTGTGTAATACTGCGTGTTCTGGGAGGAGATCTTATCATAATGGATAATGTACTGAAAGGTTTTTCTGCCTGTACTTCTGTAGGATCAAGGACATTTTCAGCTTTTTGGTACTTTTCTTACTGTGTCATGGGGGAAGGCACACGCTGTGTTTCCTTCTGTCTATGCAGCGAGCCATGACTCGAGGTGGAAATTACAAATCACTTTGCAGTTCAGTTCAGTCACTAACTATGTCAGTTTAAAGCTAAACAAAGAATCAAATGTCTGATGTCAAAAGGTTCCCCACCGCTCTATAGAGCATTTTAGCGTTTTTTAGCTAAATGTTTTGTTTTTACGGCCCGCAACTTTACCGTTCCGATTCACTCTTGTCAACCTCATTTTCAGTGGCACCAGGCAGCCGTTTCCAGTAAAAAAGTTCTGACAAACCCTCATAAACTTTATGCTATCTGCCCTGCATAAAAACAGCAGACAGACGAAGTTAGCCACTAGCTGGTGTACAAAGTGGAGCATTTAGCAGCTAAAGAGCCAGATATTTTCCTCAGGAGTTGGTGGAAACCAAAATCAGAGCTTTCAGGTGTCCAGAAACATGACTCTGTACATGCATAAGCTTATGTTGGTCTGTGTCTGGTGATAACATGTCAGTGTTGGGGGGCCGCAAATTAGCTTCAGCTAGATGCCCTATATACACTACATCTGTTGCATTACTTCTTGCTATGTAACAAGTGTATCTGTACTGTCCCTGTTAAATAAACAAACAACCACTAAGCAGCCAGAAATATGAATTAACACCGCTTTAGACTAAGTGCTGCGATGTTACAGCGTTAATTCTGACTGTCTTCATTTCTGTCTTGGATCCTTTGTAAGTGTGTTGCTGGTTTGAAATGTTTCAGTCCAATACAAAACTAGGTCTATAACAGCACAATTTATAACGCTAATAGTGCAGCAACTGTATATTTTGATTGTTTTTATGATTTTTGTATCTTTTAATCTTACTTTCAGTAAGATTGAGATTTAGTTAAAATCCTTCAGGAAGATTATAATCAACTTTCAGTAAGATTCAGTAACATTTTAATCGTACTTCCAATGAATTTCACCAGGAAGAAACGTGCTCATGGCACCACTCAGGTGAACTCAAGGCGACTGCTTCGGTCAGGGACAACGATGGTGAGTACACTCAGTTCAGGAGGATGTTAAACATTTGTTCGTTCTTGTACTGAACACCTCAAACATGCTTGTATCACACTCCCCGCCACGCTTTTAGAACGAGGTCGAGTCACTGCGGCAGACAGGCCCAACATGGCGCTGATTGAATGACCCAACTGGCATACCAACAATGTGTTTATAAAAAACTCAGAGTTGGGGGGCCTGCTGTCCTCTGTGCCCCCTTCAGCCCCGGGTATCCCTGGAATTCATCTATCTTTTGAAGCACTGACATGAGGAAGCGATTTCTACAACTTACTCCCATAATCAGCCTCAGAGCTAAAACGTGACCCGAGCAGAGACAAAACCTGCACGAGGACCGCTGGGTAAAAGTGTGATCCTATTTCCAGAACATTCTCCCCGGTGTTTAATGGCAGCGAGCGGCTTGTCTTATTGTAAACAGAGACTGTTGTCACGGGCCTTGCTTTAAATCTAAATCGAGCTCATGGGTGACTGAGGGAGTGATTCTCCAGGAATCTGAAACAGGTGTCTAAGCTTGAGGATCTGCCTGCCAACGTGCAGGTCCCAGTCCCCAAAATCTGTCCCGCTCTTCCATATCAAGACTCATTAACGCAGAGACCATGTTATACCACGAGGCTTTCATTGTGCTGCTTCAAATCGGCTGCCAAAGAGAAAGAGCTGATATTTCTTGGCCAGGTTAGAGTGAGGATCCTGTTTTTGCTTTGTTTCATTAAGTTCTAAGTGTAATTCTGGCTTTTGATTTGGCTGGACTGCTGCTTTTTGATCACTTTTTCCAAACATTTTTTATGTGTTTTGAATGTATTCTACTTCTGAACATGGGTGCATGTTGCCTTGTCTACAACTAGTGAAAGGTTCAACAAAAATAAAAGATATATTGGAGGGATAAGCAGTGCCGTAGTGATAAGTTTGAGAAATATTGAGGTCAGGAGTCCAAATTCCCTCAGTGAAATCCCACCCTGCTATGAAAATGTTTGACTATCCACCAAAAAAGCTCAAAAAGTTCCCCAATAATTTAATTATTTTGTTTGAATAGACTTCAACTGTTCAATTAGATTTTCTTTGAACTTTTATCTCCCTCAATTAGGTCGAAATGATGTTTCAATTCCTTTCCCACACAGCCAGATACACTTCTGCTCGAGAAAACAACATACCTTCATTTCATTTTAGTATTTGTCGAAGTCATATTTATAGATCTTCAGTTTTAAACATTACAGGATGTAAACCCTCAAATTTCCACAAGCAAAACTGAGGGCATGACCTCAGCGTCCTCAATGTCAGCAGCCCTGCAAGTGTTTTTCACAAGCAGATGATACAATTCACCCCACTTCTTTTATTTATATTGTATTTAATGTGTTTTCTGTGCAATACCTCTTAAATTCAACGTATTTATTTCATTGTAATTGTGCATTTGACTTATAAAAGTCCTCATTTTAAGCAGAATTGGTTGTGTTTATTAAATGTGCTCTATAAATAAAACTGATTTGACTATTTCTCATATTAATCTGAACTGTTGTGGCACTGGGATTTTACCTGGTGGGTTCATTTTGACCTCCAGTCATTGATCACAGCCATCATTCCTTCCTTTATGAGCCCTCATCCCCAATTACCTTGATTATAAAGTTATGTATGCTCCTGAAAAAGTGTTTAAATTTAGTTTAGACCTCTGCAGCAGCACCAACTCACCTGACACTTCTACAAATCCGTCTCTCGTTTTGACGTTTAATTCCTCTGGTTTGAAGCTGTGGACGTTCACACAAACTTTCCAGGGCTCCCCCCCGGTGGTGGTGGGTGAGCTCCGGGAGGAGGGCTCGCCGTACCTGCTGGTGTACAGCGTGGGGCCTCCCGTGGACTGACGCGAGGGGAAACCTGTGCGTAAACTGCTGCTGAAGGGCGAGGGACTGAGGCGCGTGCTGAGCCGGCCCGGCCTGGCCCAGCCCGGCCAGTCCATCGCCAGATCGTCGGGGAAAGCCGGCATCCCAAATTCATCCTCCATAAACCGAGTTGAGAGCTGATCCCTGAACGGAGACTGATCTCTGAACGGCGATTCTCCAAACGGATCCCTGGGAAACCTCTGCCGGCTTCCCATAGTGTAGAAGTCTCCCTCTGCCATGTCCCGCTGAGCTCAAAACCACTTCAAGAAGTTGTGCTGTGCCAAACAACCCTGAACCGAAACTTTTTCTTTTGGGAAAAAACCAGAACTACTTATGTGTGTGCGATAAAACTTTATCTCTTTTGGATTACGCGCATCACCGTTACGCAACCAGTCATCCGCTGATCCAACAACAAACTCTTAAGTGAACGCTGCCTTTCCTAAAAACCTTCAAGTGGATTCCTGCTGGCTGCGGGTTTTATACTGGACGGTGGTTTCCCAGACGATGAGTCGGCACAGAGCAAGTGTCGGGAAAGAGCTGGGAGGATCTGGAGAGAACCCGCACTGCAAAAAATATCCTTCTAAGAAGTTCTACAGAATCTTCACATGTTTAAAGTGGAGAAAAGTGGATAAAATACTGGTTTGTTCTGATCCAAATCAACCGTTCCAGATGTTGATTAGGGTCAAAAAACAGATAAATACTTAAATTAAGATGAAATGAGTCGCTGATGTGGATATTTCTTGCAGTGCAGGCGCCACAGCTGACCAGAGACCAGCCTCCTTTTTACCAAATTAAGTGGCTGTCCACATGTCACTCACAAGGAGTTGGAGCTCCCTCCTCTCGGTGACTCACCGGCTCTTTAATAGAAAATAACGCACAGCTTCGGGTCAAACGCGCTGATGTCACAGCACGGATTAAACAAAACAGCTAAGAAGTCAACTTCGTGAAGGTGGCCGGTGTTTACTGCGGTGAATAAGTGTGTTTTCAGAACATACAACAAGACAGCAGCGGCGGTTTTTACTCAGAACATGGTTTTATATCGCTTATTCTAAACACGCAGTGAGAGGGAAGGTTGATTTCATGGGGTTATGGCGGGGACAATTCAATTTCCAGGTGACACATTATTACAATACGGAGTTCACACTGACACAAGATAAAATGTGGCAGTATGAAAAACATATGCTTTTGCAATATGCTCCTTCCATATCGAAAACAGGGAGAGTATGCATAATTTAACACTGAAACACTGGATCACTATTGCTACATGACTTTGTTATTGGGAGTTTTAAAATAACAAAAGACATGATCAGATCTGTAGCACAAAGACATCTAGAGTCCACTGATTGATGCCTGACTGGCACGTTGTCTTCTTTTCCTCCTTCACTGGTCAAAGCATCATGTCCATACCAACATTTTAACATCCAGCAAGGCCCAGATCACATTCTGTAAATCAAATATTACAGCTTTTGTATCATTTATACAACGCAGATGCATATTTACACCACAGTAATTACATATTCAAAATTATTTTGCACAAGAACTGATGTAAACTTTACATTGTGAGATGGGGAGAGGGCCCTCGGCCGGGGTGCCCATCTAGAAAATTTATCAACTTGACTGCACAAATCTTCCGCTGGCACCCAGTCAACGCTGGTCGACACGAGTCATCATCGGTTTAGAGTTTATGAATGACTTTTGTGCCAAGTTCCTTCCTCTCCCAGCGTCACACTTCCCTCATTCGTCCAATTTAGTTGACATTCAGGGAAATAAGCTGAGAGTATTGAGTGCATAGAGAGCAGTCTGTCAGGCCTGGAGCAGTTACACAGACAGCATGATGGATTTGAAATGATTGAGAAATATAACTCTTAATTATATGGAAAGGCAGTTTCAAACTTTTTTTTTTTTTTGCAGATTCAAACTCCGGAGTCAAAGCAGCCTCGAAATTAACTTTAATCGAATAGTCTGACATTTTGGAAAATACGCTTATTTGCTTTCTCGCCACAAGTTTGATTGATAAATGTGAAGTGCAGCTGGTTAGCTTAGCGTAGCATAAAGACTAGAAACAGGGGGAACATCTAGCCTGGTTCTGTCCAAAGGTAGAAATATCCATTTGCTAGCACCTCTAAAACTCACTAATTAACACGTTATATCTCGTTTCTTTAATCTGTACAGAAAGCAAAGTGTAAGAACAAAAAGTTGAGGATTTATGGGGCGTTATGGGCCGGACTATTTCTTGGCCGGGTGCAGTGACTGTGAGGTTTCCAGGCAAACAGTGGAGATTTCAGGATTTAATTGCGCCTGGCTGAGAAATAGTCCGGCACAAAACCTCCTGTATAAACACAACTTGTCCGGATTAAACACATGAGGTATATTTTAATAAGGTGCTAGTATCATTTTGCCAACCTTTTGACAGAGCCGAGCCAGCTGTTTCCCTATTTCCAGTGTTTATGCTAAGCTAAGTTAGCCGTCTGCTGGTTGAAGCTTCATATTTAACACACAAATTGTTGTTGTTTTTTCAAAATGTCAAACTTTTGCTTTTAAAAAAGCACCCAAAACAAAAGGTCAGACAAGAAGGATTTTCTCTGCCATTCCAGTTTTTGCTCCTCCGTCTTTTGAAAATCTGCTTCTACTTTGAGGTTCATGTGTGAGCTAGGCGGCAAAACCCGAGAATAATTTACGACAAACCAAAAATAAATACAGCAGTGTCATAATAACGATAAATTGACAGTGTTGCATAGAAAGATTGACCACTACTGAGAGGGACAACAAACTAATAAATATTAAATAAGTAATAAATATGTATGTGGTGCTGCACAATTCAAAACTTGATATTTCATTGTGATACAACTCAAGAACAAAAACATAGTTGACACGTTTGGTTACGGTGTTGTAGCAAGAAAACATTATTCAAGTAAACTGAGAATCAACGTTATTCATAAGTTCAGACTTATTTTCAACATGCTGCAACCAAGTGAGGTACAGCCTTTTCTTTCTGTGTCATCTTTTGAAACCAAGAGTGTCAAATAAAATCTCAGAGATTGATTTATATATAAGCACAGACAGCCCAAGATGACAATTTAAGCACGGAAGTAGATAAAAAAAAGTCCATTATATTTACCTTGAAAGTATCCTTTTCCCAAAACAAATTAATTACAAGTTTTATTGAGTTGTCAAAGAAAATACCCCCTCTGACACGTGATGATTTCGTCAAAAGAAACCCCCCTCCCTGTCCCTGCACACTGTTTCAATCACTCTCTGTTGTATTACATGGACTGACATTTCAATTGTTTTCCACCTGATCAGAGGATAAATTAATTTGACATTTGAGCTGACAGGCAGTTTGCTCGTTGTCAGGCCGCCCTCGCCGTTTCATTTTTCAGAGGAAACACGTTTGTTCTCCACCTTGTGAAGTGCAGAGATCAGAGCAATAAACCTTTTCCTTATTCCTGATAACGATCCCTCTGAAACCATTTGTAAACACTCGGATCAAACGGCTCAAATGTTACTTCAATACTTCACCTCTCTAGACTCTAGAAACAGAGCATACAGACATGGGGCAGTAAATGTCCAATGTCCTATGAAACTTTAAAAGTGTTTACCTGGTGCATCTGCACTTGCATTAGCCAACACATACTGTATGTTGCCCCCCCAAAATCATTGGAATTAAGTAATTTCAACCCTTTTTGGTACCTTCAGGCCCTAATATGCATTTTAAAGTCAATTTGAAAATAAATATTAACAATTTTAAAGCATTAATTTAAAAGAATAATTGAATGTGAAGTGCACGGATGTAAAAATAAGGAACAGCAATGCTAGTTGACCAAATATGGGAATACTGTTTCTGTCTTATGTGCAGTTTCTATTGTAAATAGAGATGAACAGTCTCAGGCCATTGTGAGTGCTGATGCAAGAGGATGCAGTACAAGAACAAAACAAACAAACAAAAAGACATTTAGTCTCCAGTGGTCTCTGTGGGCAGAGCGAACAAGACTGCATCAAAGAAAGACTTGGCCGGACCCTTGCTGGGACATTTCCACTCAAGCGTCAAAGCAGAGCATGGAGACGCACACAGTCGATTGCTTCAACATCCCCGTGTACCTGCTCTCAACTGGAAACACGACCGGCACTTCAGTCCCTTAATGTTCTCTGAGAAACCTAATGCCTGGTTTTGTTGCGTTTGTTCAACGAACCGCGACTCCGGCTGCGACTGCGGGTGCCAAAGATTGAGTTCCAGGATGAACTGCGGCTGTAGCTCCTGTAGGAGGAGTAACTGTTGCTCCGGCTCCGGCTTCGGCTCCTGCTGATGCTGTGGATTGGGCTGCGACTGCGGCTGCGGGTGAAGAGGCTGCTCCAGGACGACACGCTGGTGGACCGACTGCTGGAGGAAGGACTGGGACGGAAGTAAGGGATGGGTCGCTTCCTGGCACTGTGGAGAAAAGGGTATGTGGTGTGAAACTGACAAACAGTAAGAGAATTAAAGCTGCAATGTGTACATTTTACTAAACTTTAAAGCTGCACTAATCAATATTTTTATGCTGTATATGGTTATGTGTAATCTGAAAAGCATCACTCATAGTGACAAACACACAAATAATTATCACCCGACTCTGTAGTTTAGCGTCTTTCAGCTCATTGTTTTGGTTTCACAGCTGCAATTTCACTGTTTTGGTTTCACTTTCAAAAAAAAGCTCTAATAAATCCTCTGTACGCTGCCTGCCTAGCACCTAACAGGCAGACAGACAAAGTTAGAGACTAGCTGGTGAACATAGTGGAGCATTTAGCAGTTAAAGAGCCAGATATTTCCATCAGGAGGCACTCAGACCAAAACATAACATAAAGGAGACTTATGTGGACTTACATTCGCCAGGTGTCCAGAAACACGACTCCAAATAAATGCTAATGTTGCTCTGTGTCTGCTAGTAAACAGGCAATGTCCAATACCAATATTATAGGGTGATAATATGTAAACGTTGTGTTTATAGCTTGTTGTGCTGCCCCCTAGTGGCCAAAAGCACCAATTAATTTTGGCCAATTGGGGGTCAAAATCACTCCAAAAAAACAAAAACAATTATAGCATTACAAAGATATTATAGGTAACATGTTACCAAACATGTCTATTTAAACATCCAGCATGCACAGAGCTACATTAGCGTCATTTGGAGTCCTCTTTCTGGACACCTGGTGACTTTAAGTCCAATATTCGCCCTCCTTTTGGCTCTTTTTTGGTCTCCACCAAGAAAAATATCTGGCTCTTTAGCTGCTACATGCTCCGTTATGTTCACCAGCTAACTCTGTCTGTCTGCTGTATACAGTATATAACTTTATTTAACCAGACCTCACTGAAATTAAAAATCTCTTATACAGGAATGTCCTGGCCAAAATTTGAGGGTAGTAAAAACAAAGTGATGAGCTGAGAGATGCTAAAACGCTCTGTAGAGCTGATGGGGAATACAGAGTCGGGTGACATTTTTTTGTGGGTTTGTCACTACGAGCGACCCCTTTCATATTACACATAGTCATTTGGCCCATAATTGATATACAAATATTGAATAGTGCAGCTTTAAAACAATATGAGTGGAGGGACAACTACATAACGTCTTTGTATTTGTAATCTCTCTGCAGCTGTCATGTGTTCTTTTGTGCATATTTCTGAATGTGTGTCATTTGCTGTTGCCAAAGAGCAGAAAGAAATGTAAGAAAAGTAACACTAACTGTGTGGCAGACAAGATCTGTTAAAAAAAAAGTGAAGATCTGACTTGCTTGTTTGTTTTTTACATTTCACATTGCCTGTGTTCGCCATCTGCTTCTTTAGCACCTGTGGTGGCTTTAGAGCCGACGGTTATCTCATCCTCTGGCTAAATGCCATTTCAAGGTACACGGCTCAGCAAGACGAGGGAAAGGCTTCAGGTTGGGGACTTGTCCAACTGAGGGGGCGGAGGGGTGGGACCAGCAGTACATTGTTGCTGCCTTTAGGCATAAAAATGTATATTGTAGCTATAAATAACCAGGCAGAGAAAGCTGTACCTTGTGATTCGGCGTGCTTCCAGATGGCTTGGTGAGTCTCTCCTCCTTTTCTTCATAGGAGAGTAGGATTTGCGTCTTCGTCTCTTCCCACTAACCTTATGTGCATGCTTCACATCTGTCTCTCTGGAGCTAGGCGTTCTCTTTCTGTCTCGCAGTCTGGGAAGCAGACAAAAAATGGGAACATTTAATCAGCAACAATGTAAATATATATTTGTCCTTGTACACCCCTAATGAGGAGTCATTAGCAGCTGAAACATTTCATAAACTTCACCTGTCAGCACTGTATCTGGAGTAGCTTCCTCTGGAACTCAGGCTGGCCACGCTGCCTCGCCGCCTCAGATCAGCTGAATAACTCGGTGAGCGCGAGTACGAGCTGGCAACGAGAAAAATGACAATTATCCCCTGGAATCGAGCAAAGCAGCAGTAGTTACAAAATATTGCACAAATTAGTATGCAAACTCAGTGAATCAGTGCATGTTTCCATCAACTTCCTTATGCAAGTATATTATATAATACATGATAACATCACACATGTAATCGAGCACCACTAATAACACATAGAATGATGAGTGGCAGCACATGAATGTTTTGTCTGCGACACACAAATACAAGTAGCAGGTACTGCCATGTCAAGGTGTATTCGAACAAGACTAAGAGTCTACAGCCATGCTAGCAGCTTTGTGAGGCTAACAAGCTGATGTTTAGCAGGTATAATGTTTACCATGTTCACTATCTTAGTTTAGTGTGTTAACATGTTAATATTTGCTGATTAGCACTAAACATAAAGTGCAGTTAGTTTTGGAGGTAAACCAAAATATTGGACAAATTGAAAGCTTGACCTGATGATGGCTAGATGCAATGTTAAGGGATCACCAAAGTTATCTGAATTTATCCAGAGGGGGGCATGAATGTCAGTACCAAATTTCAAAAAAGTAATCGAGATATTTCGCTCAAAACCACAAATGTGAACCTCGCGGTGGCGCTAGAGGAAGTCAAGGGATCGGCAAAGTCAGAAGGATTCATCCTCTGGGCACCATGGATGTCTGTACGACATTTCGTGACAATCCATTTGCCAATAGTTGTTGAGATATTTCAGTCTGGACCAAAGTGGTGGACTGCCCAAACGATATTGCCAACCCCAGAACCACAACACTAGCATGACTAAAAATCTGTTTCTCTCAGCCTCTATTGTATCTTCTCTTTTCCACCTGAAGAGGAAAGAGACGGGGAATGACATGCAAAGAAGGCCCAAGGCCGAACGCGAACCCAGGACATTGTGGTTTTGTGGTCAGTGCCTCAATCCCTAGGCCTCCAGGGTGTCCCACATTCCTACTTTTTTATGTGTAAATTGAAATACATGTGTAACTTGGATGTGGATGTTAGCGATGTACAACATAACAACATAACCTACCTGCAAGATGACAGCGACAAGCTTCGAGAGTAGCGTCCGGAGTATCTGGAACTCCCCGAAGATCGGCTCCTGCTCCGGCTGCTGGATGACCGTGTTTTCAGTTGCCTTCGAGACGGCTTGCTCATTCTCTGTGAACAGCTGGAGGTCTTTGGAGATCTCACAACCTCTACACGACACCCCAAGGTTATCTGCTCTCTGCAAAGAAAACACATTGGGACGTTTCACTGCTTTGAGCGATAAAGCCAAAACTGTATCCTGGGTTGTTTTTAAGAAATGCTCTCCCTCATTCTAACTCATAAGATGAATATTTCAAAAGAGGAAACAGAGCGTGGAAACAGAAGATAAACAGCTTGCAATTTTCCTGTGAAGCATTCATTCAGATGGATTATTTATTATGAACACAACATTACCTCTTGCCGTTTCCACTGAAAAGGGTTGCAGACAAGCCGTCCTCCCCGTAAGGTTTGCACAAGGAAGCGTAGCTGGTCACAGAGTTTCCTGAATCAGAGACATTGTCTCTGTCAGGGAACTTCAGCTTCTCTGGCGAGGCCAGACGTTTACAGTGGTTCCTCTTGTTGTCAGTGACACTCGCTCGAGAGACACCAGTTTTGCTTGATGGCGGCGAAGATGTGTCATTCCCAGAATCGTAATCGTGCGGGCCTTCGGTCTGGCTCGATAAATGCTGAGACCCTTTTCCGTGTAAAAGCTCGCTCCCAGGTTTTGACGACAAAATCTGCAAACAGACAAATAGGCTGCAGCTTCAAACCAGGCATGTGTTGATAAATGGAACCTGCTATCTGCTTTGATGCACTGTGAATACTCTAGTACAAAAGGCACATATTCCCTTGAAAACACAGAGAAGAGATTTCTTTTTTTCTCGGGACAGAAAACTTTGAAAGATAAAGACATCATGCAAATTTGAAGCATGCGATTAACCTCAAAATAAAGTCTGAACTCAACTAAAGTCAAAGAAATCAACGAGAAACAAATTAAGATAAAGTAAGTCTAAACTAAAACAATTATATGAAAGGAACAACAAAAGAGCAGAGAAGAAAGAAAAACTATGTGTGTAAAGATCTACCGACTCTAACTCGAGTGAAGAGAAAAAGAGTAAACAATAGCCCCATTGAAAAGCCTCATTTAAAGAACACTGAACAAACATCACAAAATGGGTATTATGTAGAAATGAAAAGATTGCAGACAAAGAGAGATCCCATCAGTCTAACTAAGAAAGCCCTCAGAATAGGACAGATGACTGTGCTCTTTCTCCTGTAAGAAGTAAATAATTAGCCTGCACCGACCTACAAGTAAATCCCTAAATCTGCGGATAGCATCGACTTACCAATCAAGATTTCCTCCTTAAGTAGGTAAGGTGTAAGAAAAAGGGAAGAGCGGGCAACATAAGTGCATCATTAGAGTCGTAAATTGCAAGAAAAAGACAATAACCCTCTCTTCAAACCCAGAGCCAGTTAGACTTTTATTGGCATGTTCCTTTTTCTTTCCTTAATGGTGCATTGTTTTGGAGTTTTCGGGAGCAAACAGTCCCAGATAACTTTGAAAGTGTGCTTGTATGCGACTACAACTACTGCACACTGGAATTATAACGTTTTTTTTTACTGTAGACGTCCACAAATGGAAAGAGATACTGACTCTCCAAGGACCATAGTTGACTGATCTCATGAAATTATGATCTCTCTTTAGTTATTGATAACGAGACATTCAGAGATCTATCCGGTCTGTCCTCCCGAAGGTTTCCCATTATCTAGTCTAAAGTCGACACAGCAGACCGACCCTGAGGGAAATTTACCACTCGCATCTACGCATCTGTGCGTACTCAAGAGTAAAAGATTTCACTTACAGAAAGACACATTTTAAACAGGAAAATTCTTCAGTGTCACCTCGAGATATTTTAACAAGGCTGCCTTCAAATAAACATTTCATCTCTGCCTTGGTATTTTTGCAAATGGTTCTTGTGTGCTTTCTTTTCCTTTTGTCGCCACAACTTTTCTTATGCTTCCACCACAACAGACATTCACCAATTCACCACTTACATTTACAGAAAAGGCTGACATATTTTATTATCAACCACATTCAAGTCGATTATTCATATTTTTGAGGGTTTGTCTGTCCGGTCATACCTACCTTTCCCTTTATGGATTGCTTTTTTGGGAAAGAAATATTAAGCAAAGATCATTCTGCATTACTTTTGAAATAATGTGTTTTTATTCAGCAAATTAAAACCCATAAATAAATGCAAACACCACTGAATAATTCTGATACAGTAAGGCTACCCCTCAGTAACCAGATGTGAAGTCCTCCTGAAAGACTTTGGGATATTGAATGCCAGGGATGATCCAATGTATGGATTAATTTATTGAATTTCAGTTAAAACCCTGTGGTGTGTAATTAAAAACATTCGTCTGTGCAATTAGCATAATTTAATGATTGCTGGAGAGAAATTAAATATATTTCGTGCTCCAATAAGCATGAGACAATGAGTTTAAGGACATAGCTGTATTTATGAGGCTCTTTGGGAAAAAAAAAAAATCAACCTGCAATAAACAGCACAATTTTAAAATTCTGTCTGTCGTCTAGAAGTTGTCAATCACAGTTTAAAGATGTCTGTTTATCCTCGGTTTCACTTCAGCTCCAAGTCAGGGCTGCAATCTGAACAACTGAAACTGTCTGCTGGAAGTGTATATAAGTATACATAAAGCTGACGCAATGACCGGAGGGGACTGAGAAGGACTAAAGTCAGTCCTGGCTGCTGAAAGAATGCTAGTGTGCAAGTATTTAGAGGTCACAGACAAAATATAATATTTAAAAAAAACATATTCTCAATGCACAACAGGACAGCAGAACAAGAGTCTCTGAGTCCTTTTTACTGTTCTAACAACGAAGGTTTCATTAGGTCCATTTAAATAAATTAAATGTAGTCTTTGCATTAACAAATATTTGACCTACTTTTCTGTTGTTTTTTGGGGGCTCAAGTGGCAAGAAAAGGCTAATAATTCCAGAAGTGATCATTCTTTATCTTAGTCTCCTGCTTCAGCTCAGATTATGCTGACATACAGTGAGCATGATGCCAGCATTGGGTGCCAGTACAGGAAGCAGAGTGACGTTCAGGCAGCGTTGCAGAAACTGATAGCTTATGTACCATCTGAAACCTTAAAGCTCTGTGTACTAACTACGCACAGTCTGTCGCACTTTTGATGATCTTATACAATAAACTAGCGCTTCCTGCCTGCTGCTTGCAAATCATGGTTTGCCAAAACAAATGACAACATTGTTTTTATAATTTATGTTCATAATAAAGAAAAATGCTTCACTTCCTGTGCAGTGCAACAGTTTTGTACCAGGGTGCTATGCAGTACACCACAGCCTCTGTTACATCCTCTAGGAGTCTACAACAAAGCATTTTTAAGGTCAACACATGAAGCTGTAACCAGGTGTTTTTATTTTCCTAGTTTTGATCATGGTTGCCATGCACAGAGTTTGTTGAAATAATTCAGTAAAAACATCATCACTGAACATAATGTTCATAACTTTTCAATAATACCTTTAAAAAAAAGGAATACAAATGTGCAGCGAGAAAATAGCTCTTGAAAATAAAGTACTTGCTGTTGGTGTTCATTTTCATTTGTATTTCTCAACAGGAGGGAAAGTAAGCTTTCGAGAACGTGCAATTTAACAGTGGTATTATTATTTTTGGGTGGCTTCTCTACAGAGTACTTGATGGTGTTAGTTTTAAAAACAGAAAAACAGGAACTGACAAAATTACTGCAAAATAAAGAATTCATAAAATGAGCTCAGAGTAAGGCCATGTATAGTTGTTTGATTTTGTAAACATTCCTCCCTTAGAGGATGAGCTAAATGGTTTTAGACATATATCATTTTCTGAAAAATATTGTATTTCAGTTGAATATTAATGGGAAGAATGCTTATAAAAACACCAGGGTGTGGAATTCAAATCTTAATAGTGAGCTAAAGAAGAAAAATAATTTTCCAATCCCCACCGCCTCACTGTAGGCATTTTATTTTGACTGACAATGAGCTGTTTTACATGGCCATAACTGAGAAATCAAACTGAACCAGCAGCGGCACCGTCAGAGTCCTAAAGTGTACTTACGGTGGCGGTTGAGAGGATGGAGCGATATTTTGGGGCCGTTTTACACACTGATTTGGTTGCAGGTCTCCACTTCATGTCCGTGTGGTCGAGCACTCCATTGGTTTCCTGTACTACAGCTGCCAGGTCTCCTAATGCCTGATGTACCACAGATTTCTGCAGATGGTGTCTGCGGGAAAATGCTGAATTTAGTTTTCATGACACAGCATCATGACATAAACGCTTCTTTTCAGTTACAGCCAATTCTGCACTTAAGAGACTGGGACAAAAAGTCGCGCTTTTTCACACCTTCTGTTGTTTTGTCCATCTTGAAAAATGAATTGTAATCTGTTGTGTGATCACAAAAGACTGGAAATAAATGGTTTTCTTGAGTGTTATTCTACCTGGGAAGATTAGCTGATGAGGGATTGAGTTTCAGCTGTATAAAAATGTAGGGAAAATGTAGTTTAAAGCTCAATATTTCTTGATTTTAATTATGATTTCCTCTGCTTAATATCCCAAGGAAACTCATAGTAATGAGTAAATAATTAAGAGCTCCAGACAGATTTAAAAACTGTAATTTCAGAATATTTTTCTGATTATTTCAGTTTGAAAATTTGACCTACATTTGGGTTCAAACTGAAGAGAATTTTACCTTTTCAAGTTAACTAATTGAGCTGTCATTCTGACTCTAAAAGCAATATTCTGCATTTAATGACGATCAATGATTGTTCAAGGATTAATTATCACCAGTGGAAGTATCCAGTTATTCCACTAGCTAGTACAGATCATCATGCCATCAACCCTGTTCAGTGTAATCCATAAAACCTGTGAAAAACAACATCTCTCATATTATCACACGTCCAAAATTTAGAAAAATGTCATTATAATTGAGCGCATTGATCTGTGGAGTGAATCTGGGGCCATTTCCTGTGAAGCTGTGATAACGGCTGGTCGCGCCTGACATCAGGAAGTCACCTCTGCCTTATCAGGCATCGCTGCAGTGTGACCAGGAACGCGGCAGACACCTCGGGCTGATAAGATAAACTGAGGGTGTAGTGGGGGTGAGGAGGGGGGTGGGACGGGTTCCTACCTGTCCTCTGTGGAAGATTGGCAGGAAGAACTGTCTGACTCTGACCTCCGATAGCGTCGCCTCCGCCGCGAGTGAGTCCGTGAACTGAAGGAGGTGATGAGGAGAGCAGAGGACAGAGGACAAGTGGATGAGGGGCTAAGAGCACTATCATTAATCAATCGACAGAAATTACTTGACAACCATTTTTTAATGACTTAATCATTTGTCAGCCATAGCACAAAGTCCTGCTTCTTAAAGGTGAAGATTTCCTGCTTCTATCTGTTCTATACCTTTGTAAATTGATTACATTTGTAGCTAGTGGTCCATGACTCTGTAGCTTATACATATTGTCCATGTACCCTTTTTGTTTTGTGATAAGGATAGGCGTATTAAGCTTGAGGTGACATCTTTTTGGTCATTGTTAGAATCTGTTTTTGACATTTACTCATCATTTTATAGCTGTTTAAGATCAGGGAACATCGCGACATCGCTCCTACAAAGTTCAACAGTGCCAGAAACACGAGCAGGACGATCAGGTTGTAAACAGGCCAACAGTTTAGCCAGATTATCTGATCTGCTTTATTTGGAGGTAAAACTATCCAAAAAAGTATCCAAAGTGTCTAAAGCAATCCTAATAAACTGCAGAAAGTAAGGTAAGAACCAGGAAGTTAGTCTGTAAACTGTTGTAGATGTTTACACCGGACTTTTTGACGAATAATTGTATTAATCACCATCGTTTTCTCTTCCAAAACACTTCTGGCTAACCTGGGGTGCCCTGGTGGCCTAGGGTTTAAGGTGCTGACCAAGAACTACTATGTCCAAGGTTTGCATCCAGCTGGGGACCTTTGTTGTGTGTCATTCCCCATCTTGGTCTCCCTACATTTCCTGTAAACTATCAAATAAAGTTAAAGGTTTTATAGTTTAAAACCTGCTTGCTTTTCTTTACCCATTGGACTTCTTTTTAGCAATGGCGCTGCTTTCCCAGACCTCAGCAATTAACTTTCAAATCAATTCAAATAGGTCTGCAGTTCCGCTCACTGACATTTCCCCCGTTTGGAGCAACAGTTGACCAATCAGGGGTTAGTAGGAGCGATCAAGAGTGAAGACGTCATCTTCCTACATAGCTACCTAGTTATAGTATATCCATGAAATATTGTTACAGAAAAATGGCAACAAGTGTGGATAAGGTCAGCACAGCTATACAGGTTATTGTAAGTCAACTTACAGGAAAAGCAACTTTTAAATCGACATATTTCTTTGATCAAAGTTAATTGCGCTACAGAAGAATCTGTGTCAACTGAAAATGACGTGGTGTGGATATGTCAGTGGCTACTGGTTGGTTATGGCAAAACAAAACAAAACAAACCCCTCCCAAAGAAATCTGCCAACATGAACATAACATAGTTCAGTCACGCTGGGAATGAGATCTAAAACCAGAAAAAGAAAATGTATATAAATGTAATAAACTAGAATTATCCATCAACCAATTAATCTATTACTCTGGATACTGGATCTATTACTAAAGACACTATGGAGAGATTTATCAAAAATTAAAATGATCATCATTTGCACATGTAGAGCACACATGTAAATTTGTTGGCATTGCCAAATGTTTGGATCTTGTTTTCTAAGCTGTATTCTTCAAGATTAAAAAGGTACAATCAGATCAAGCTTGTATAATGTTAAGGATAAATTGAAATAAGTTTTTTTTCCAAGTGTTGCATCCCCACCTCTTACTGTTAAAGGCCCTGAAAACACATTTTCTCAATCAGCTTCTTACTACAAGCGACGGGGGGCCCTGAAGTATATGAACTGTGTTTGAAAAACAGGAGAGCGCGTCAGAGAAGGCGAGAGTATAAAGGAACAGCAAAGGCTTGAAGAGAACTAAAGAGGAGAGAGGAGACAGTTGTAAAGAGCTGGAAAGCAGTGGTTTCTGTTGAAGTAAGCAGCAACTGAACTCGGCTCTGTGCCTACAAACAACGGCCCGCTCATCCAAAGTCGAATTATAAAATGTTGAAAGATCACAGCATGAAATTGGTTTCTCTTACCCTCTTTCACCCCTTTTTTCCTCTCTTTGTGGCTCAAGCTTTCAATCTGTTTTCCTCTTTACGAGCGTTTTTTCACGCTTCGCTCAGAAAAATAAGAGCTGCACGTCTCTGTATTCACCCACCGTGCCCCTACATGAGAGCATTTTGCAGGATCCTCTCTCTTTCTTCCACCGCAATGGGTGTTCTGAATAGGGTGGATGGGCTTACCATGGGGGAGGCAGAGAAGGTGTGGGTAGGTCAAAAATGTTTGTGTAGGATTTGGAGAGTACATGATTCTGATGCAACAATCACAGACTGACCTTTTCTTGTGCTTGCGCTCATCCTTCCTCTTATGTTTTAAACTTGAAGAGCTGGTGGGATGAAAGAGAATAAAACCATGAGCGAGGAGTATTAAGACTGACAAAGCCTCCAAAGAAAGCCTGCTTTCTTACTGATACATAAAGGGCTTTTAAGTTGAAAATCCAGCAATTGTATGGAACACAGACACTAAATGTTACACCACATGTATTTATCCAGGTGAGAAGTGTTTGCCTTTAAAGTTTGCTCTTTTAATACAATATTCTAACCTTTACAGATTACAGCCACACACAGCCACAAGACATGCTAAAATTATACACAAAATCTTGCAATAATTGTATACATACCTGTGTTTTGACTTTTTGGAGGTATACCTGGAATAGGGAAACAAAATATTATTTTGGTCGCCTAAAAATTGCCATTTTGCCAATATTGCCGCAAGAAGCAAGAACTACCTATGCCGCTTGCTTTTCTTGGAGCTCTTCTTCTTCTTCTTTTTCTTCTTCCTCAGGGGTGACAGGCTGTGGGAAGGAGACCTAAAGCAGGACAACAAATAAACATGAACTCTAAAGAGTACCAAGCATTCCCCTGTACACCTCTCAATTTATTTATTTCAGGAAACTCGACAAAAGGTGTCCGACAATACACCTGACTGGAGAGTCATCTCATTTTGGGAACTGACCTTTTCCTTTTCCTCTTCCGTTCGGACTTTCTCTTCTTCTTCTTCCCCTTGGGCCGAGGGGACAGTTCCTCATCAAAGGAGGGGCTGTAAGCGGAGACAGGGCAGAGGGGACACCTACTTCAGTATTCATGCCAGTGATGGGATATGAAATGTGAAATCTCAGCTGCAAGAATTCAGCAGTTTTTTGGGATGCAAGTTACAGCTTCTGATCCCAATCTGGACTTTCAGAATTTGATTTATATACCATATATACTATATATACAGACAGCGTGACATATCAAAGTAAAAACCTGAATCTTTAACCCCTACAGTGAGGGGATCTGGTGGCTCTGTTATGCTGTGGGGGACATTTTGCTGGCATGGTTTGGGTCCACTTGTCCCCTTAGAGAGAAGGGTCACTGCAAATCAATACAAAGTTGTTCTGAGTGATCACCTTTATCCTATGATGGAACATGTCTATCCTGATGGGAATGGTCTCTTCCAGGATGACAATGCCCCCATCCACAGGGCA
>NTHP01000818.1:42161-98917 GCA_003416845.1 Oplegnathus fasciatus | reverse complement strand
TGGTTTGATGAGTATGAAAATGATGTGAATCATATGCTATGGCCTTCACAGTCACCAGATCTCAACCCAACTGAACACCTATGGGAGATTTTGGACCGACGTGTTAGACAGCGCTCTCCACCACCATCATCAAAACACCAAATGAGTGAATATCTTCTTGAAAAATGGTGTTCATCCCTCCAGTAGAGTTCAGAGACTTGTAGAATCAATGGCAAGGTGCAGTGAAGCTGTCCTGGCAGCACGTGGTGGCCCAACACCTTACTAAGACACTTCATGTTGGGTTTTCCTTTAATTTGTCACCTATCTGTATTTTTAAAATACATTTTTCATTGTACATTTTTTTATTTCACATTTACAATTCTTGACTTTTGCAGTAGTTGTTTTTTCTCACCGTGTTTATTTCACATGCTCCAAAATACCAAAACAAATTCCTTGTATGTGAAAAAAAAAACTAAGTGAGAAAATATGTTTTTTTCATAATTTCGGTTGAATGTCCCTTTAACATGAAATATGAATAACCCATGTTCACAGTTTCAAAGTACTAACTTGTGAGTGACCACCAAAAATGATGACATCCGTGAAGCAGTGCAAACAGCACCAACAGATTGCACTGACAGCTACATTAAAACACGATTCTACTGTGTGAGAACTTACAAAGGAAATACAGAATAGAGTTTTCTCAGTGCGTTTCATGCCAAGTGTGAAACTCCCTCTATAAAAGTCTTTCCCCTCAAATCTTTGCAGACAAATAACCCTAACAGAATGAGTGGGGTAAAATAATCCACATGACTCATCACTGGCATCGCGTAACTGCACATAAATGCATCCTGATTGATCCTGACACACATAAGCAAGATTATCTGTGAGCCAAATGTCCCGTATGAGATGATCCCATCACAACAGGATGATGAAATCCTATCCAGACTGGTACAAAGCACAAAACAGATCGCACGCCAGTGAGCGTCACTGAAGTCAAGACTGATGACAACATGGCCTCAGTCAGAGGGGGAGATAGAGCTGCGATACATCCCATCCTCTGCCAGCGCCCAGAGCTAACTTCACAGTGGTTTGTGTCAGGGAACGCTTCCCATTTAGAGTTTGAATCTGTGTTCTGCATGCCTATTGGCTGCTGACTCTGAGGCTGTTGGATTGTCTCTTATCCTTTTTCCCTTCTTTCTGCCTTTCAAACATGCAAACACACCGTACAGTAGGACACATATACTATAGGCTGTCGATCACAATTCGATGTTAGACTCACTTACTGTAGAACCTCACTTCAGCAGCAGTGCCTGTGAACACATAATTGCCATCATAAATGTGTGATGATTTGACTGTTTTTGCAGAACTGAATAGAAATTTTTCATTTGTTTTTAACTGGGATTTTGTTATTTTTGCCGTTGATACTGAACCTTCTTGTTAGACTAACTAGGTATGTTAAGGAAAGTGTTGGAGAGAAGAGATTTTAATCTTAAAAGGGTGCTCCAGCAAATTGGTGTTGCTATTTCACTCAGTTGGGGTACTTGCAACTTGCATTATGTTTGTGAGAGAACCAAAAAAGACAATCACTTGTATTTATAGTCAGAATTTATGATCCCATGCATCTGTCCACTTTCTGAAGAGCAAGGTTTTAATACGTTTTTAATATGTTCGAAATCTTTAGTCGAAGTTAGCCTGACTTTTTGTCCCTAATATGGTTAAAATGCAAAAACACTTCCCAAAATGAAATTCGTCAACAAGCGTCTTTTTATAGACCCTACCTGCCTGAAAAATGCCAAGTCTTTCACACTCCTCGGCTCCAGTTTGTAACGCAGAATTTCTGTTAAGCATTTGAAGCCCAAGATTACTTAAGTCGATGACACTTGACAGAACCACAGCAGACATTATACAACGAAGGCAACTGTTTTCACAGGCTGAGGCTGAGAGTGTATTTTTACATCATCACACCCTGTGATCTATGTTCCACTTCACCCAGCCCTTTTGCAGGTAGCAACACTGCACCTACATGAACCAAAAAAGCAGCCAGCTCAAAGATATTAAGACAGATTGCATCAACTTGGGTGCAGAATATGAGAGAGGAAGGACAATATAGCAGTGTTTAATTTAAAGTATTTTCTGGAGAAGGACCCATACCTTCCACTCATTTCTGTCATCAAGCTGGCACATCTGATTTGCAGACTCAAGTGTATTCACTATAGTAGAAGCTAATGTTAACGGATAACATAAACACAGGTTGCAGCTAACAATGACACTGACCTGTTTTATTTAGGCTCCTCAGTTCCCAAAGACAGACACCACACTCCTGCACACATCTTCACGTGCACAGACACACATACTCATGCTAGCCTGAGATATTCTTGTCTTCCCTCCATTCATCTCTCAAAGTGTGAAATCATCATTATAAAGAAAAGAAAATTGTCAGACTCCATCTGTTGACCAGCTTGATTGCTGTCCAGAGGTCCACTTCGTTTGCTCTCTGAAAATGACTGATGTGAAAAAAGGAGATGAAGGCCTTTGAAGCACCACAGGCTCACTGAATGAGCCTTTCAAGTACAGACCGACTGAAATTCATAAGACGGAAAGAGGAGGGTGTGAGCGAGCATGTAGGGTGAAACAGTGTAAAGGAGAGACGTGCAAGAAGATGCTTTTGACTGCAACTCACTCAGGCGGCCTCACCTTGGCTTTGATAATAAGGATGAAAATAAGCTTTATTGGGAAAACTGGAAAAGGTGCCTGGTGTCGGTTAAAGTAGAACTGATGTGAATTTCACGTAGGAGTGATGGAGTGGTTGGTTACATGATAAATGGCAGGGTAGTAAATAAGGAAGAGGAGGGAGCTGGCACTTAGTTACTGCACTGACATGCCCGTTTACTCACATACAGACAGAGAAAAATATGGGTACATGCAGACACACTGAACTGTTTTATGAAGCTGATGATGTGAATGATGTATCCGTCCACTCTGTCATTTTCAGTCGTTAAAGAAGCTGCCATTATGGCGACTAAAGGCAGCCATCTTGGGGTTTATCACAACAATCAAAGCAACATGTCATTTGTGAAATGTCAAGCAAGCCTCCTTTAACTATTTACTATTTCATTGTAATTGTGCACTCAAACCTCTCAGGTCGTTTTACTTGATCCTCCATCAAGGAGATCAAGGAACAAACAACTAAGCTTTGAATCTTCCCAAGCCATTTCCTCAAGTGCCGGACATATCGAATCCTTCCCAAACCCACTGGGAAGAACAGCAGCTTTTCTAGCAGCTTTCTTTTGTTGAAATGACTTCAATGCTTAGTGTTGTCCTGATTTGGGAGCTGTTTTTTCATTCAGTCTAGAGCCAATTAATGTATTACTCAAATAACAAAAACAACCATTTTGATATATTTTTGTCTCTTTTTAATTTCGTTGTAAATTTAATGTCTTTGTGTTTCAGACCGTTGGTCGGACAAATAAAGCAACATGAAGACATCACAATGGGCTCTGGTGTTTTTCACTATTTTCTGGTGGTTAATAGAACAAAAGATGAATTTTAAAAATAATCCACAGATTAACCAATATTGAAAATAATTGTTAGTTGCAGACCTAATTCAGCTGATTTGCAACAAGTTAATTGCTGAGGTGATTTCATCCGCATTCGCGTCCGTATGTGTTTCAATATGGCTCTGGTACAGTTAGATGATCTTCCCAGTGTATGAAGGCTCTCATTGGCTCTCATTGAAGCGAATAATTGTTTTCTTCTCCACTGAGCAACTTCAAAAAACTTCAAACAAAATGGAGGAAAACCTGATTGTTGAGATCAATTGCTTCCCAATTCTCTACAATATAACATACTGTATATATTATATATACTATACGCATATAATTTAACCAGTTATCGGGACTTGAATAAGAAAAACGATGCATGGAAACTAAATTACTTGCTCAACGCAATCACACCCGCAAGCTTCAGGCTCATGAGAGCTACTTTGAATTTGGATGTTGGAAAGAAGGGTGAGGCTACAAAAAATGTGCTTTGAAATTTAATCATTTAAAAATGAATTTAAAAATGAAATGGATAAATCAGCAGTCCCTCTATGAGATTAAATAGTAAGCCAAAAAAACTAAAACTGGAATATACTATAACAGATAACTTTTGTAATTGGTTTTGCTGAGAATAAAACTTAGTCTCTGACTAACATTATCAATATTCAGACAGTATTTTCACAGCACAGAAGTAGAATTAGGCTAAGCTTACCTCTGGGCAGCACTTTCATGCTTACTGGAGAGTAATTGTTTGCTATTTACGTCAAAATTCAATAATATGTGCCTTTACGTTACACAAACAGGAGGTCAGGCTAACAGGTAAGTGTGATCAGAGCTGATCCAGACAGTGACAAACTGCACTCCCCCTTGATATATGCGACCACAGAGCTCTGGAGACTATGTGCCTGTTTCACTGGATGCAGAAGACTGTCTTGCTATAATAAATGGCCCTGCTTGGTGTAGTCGGCAGTTTGGGAGCATTAGGAACTGAAATGCATTAGGGCTGATTAGACAGACCAAGCCCAAGTACCCTCTCCTGGTAATGAGAACGCTTTGTCACTCATTAACACCTCTACCATTCTGGCCTTGTAGAAAGAGAGCACAAGGCAAGCATTTGCATTTTTTCTTGCCAGCAGAAACAGTTTCTTTTGATGAGGTGGAGAGAATGAAGGGGAGAATGAGAGAGCAGTCAATTGCCAGCTACACTGGGAATGGTGATTGTGCGAGACAATGGTGTATGAAAAAGGGATTTGGGGACATCTGATGAGAATATGTTCAATGCTGAATGCAGCCTATTTTCCTGAAGAGCATGTGGCTTTTTTCACTGCCGCAATCATGCATGAATACCATAAATGTATACATGTAACTACATCTTACATATGGCATTATATAAAAAATACTTGCTTGGTGTCAGGCACTGCATTGTGTTTAGTGCAGTCGTGATCAGGTGGATTTAGATGTTTCCAGTGGGGTTTTCATGTAATTAAACATTCTCACTGTTAATTTCTGGGGCTCTTTTTCTAATCAACCATGTTTGGTAACAACTACTTTCTAAAACTTACTCACTGTAGCTAACATGCTGCCGGTGTCAGTGGCTTGTGGTTTCATGTTATAATTAACATTGGTTGCTCTGCTAAATTGGGCTGCTGCCGGCCAATTAGCAAGATAACAATCCAAAGAACAAATGTCTTTCTCAACAAAGGCGACTTCTCTCAGGCAGCGACTTGCAGTGCTTTGTAATTGAGACAAAGAACTGGGAAATGAATCCAGCTCATTAGCCACTTTTTCAAAGTGGAAATGGATAAACACAAACACGATATTTTTCATGCATTTCTTCTATTCTTGGTCACTTTTGATCAATTAATTTTAGCTTGTTGGCTGTGACGCTTCTGTGTAGCTGCAGAAGCTCAATCACGACTGGATGTAGCTGCTGTTGCGTCTCCTCAGTCTCTCCTCCTACCAGCTGACCTTGTGGTCAAAGCTGATAAACAGCTACTATCAGATCCTCAGATACATGGTTAGAATCTCATACATGCAGCTAACACCGCATTTAAGAGACATTTTCTTTGTGATTATCAGAAAATATTAGTGTTCAGAAAGTTGGAGAATTTGTCAAGCTGTAGTCTAAGTCAATCTCTTTCAGAATTAATTCTACTTTGAGTACTACTAATCACATACAAGGCTTTGCATGCTCTGGCGCAGGAGTATATACCTAAACTTCTAACCCCTCATTGTCCTAAGAGGCCCCTGAGGTCCACCAGTTTCTGTCTCTTAACTATTCCAGAGTTCAGGTTAAAAACTAAGAGTGATCAAGCTTTCGCTGTATTGGCTCCTTGGCTCCAGAGCAGCCATCCACTTAACGTCGGGCCTGCTAACACTGTCTCTGCTTTTAAATCTCATTTTAAAACAAATTTTTATTGAATGGCCCTATGTGAGTGTGGGTATTTATATATTTTTTCTTTCTTTTTTGTCTTGTTGTGCAACTGATTATTGTTTTCTACCTTACGCAGCTGTCACTATGTTTTATTTTCCTAGCTTTGTGCTTCTTGCCTGAAAAGTGCTCTATAAATTAGCTATTAGTATTGCTGTTATTATTATTATTATTATTATATTTAAGGAGAATCCACCTGCATGGTGGCTTGAGTTTAGCATTTTTAGGCTGCGTTCAAAGCGGCAATAGTCACGCATCAAAAATGCAGCTCCTTCAGTGATTTCAGTGAGGCCACTGCTGTGGTACAGTCACCGTCATCTGGCAGCAAGTTGAAGCTGGTTCAACTACTGCAGCAACGCACAGCAACATCATCCAGCAACACACTGTGTTGACTAACACTTAGATTACTTTGTAGCATGAAGGACGCAATTCTACTGTTAAACTGGTTTTAATGGGAGAAAAGGATTGCCATGAAAACTTCTCAGAGTTGTAAAACCCTGTCTCATGGGAGTACAGTATAGAGACCTGCACTGTTTGTGTTCCACTCCCGCCAGCACCCGCAAACATTCTGACTATTCCTGCACGGATCCATGGATTTTGTGTCTTCTCTCATCATTTTACTGTGTAGTATTCATAAAGAAACTTGACAAACTGACACACCTGTCAGTAATAACATAGCGAAATTACGTTCTCCTCCTCTGCATTTAAACATAACACTTTGATTAGATTTCTGTAGCTCATTTGTCTAAATGATTGTCCTGGTTGGTCATTATGAGCCACTGTACCTTGTGCGTGTATCCTTGGCAACGCCTATGAACATATTCAGTCTAGTCATGTAAGAGGACTTAGAGAAGGACCGATCTGTTCGCGTAGTGTTTATTCTTAATAAACCAGCGGTTATTTCAAGACACTGTGATCATTGACATACTGTACATAAAGGAACTAATTTCTACAATTTTCATCCCGCGAAAATCCCACAGTTTATTTTTTGACNACCCTAAACGCAGAGTTTCCCACAGCCTGCTACAAGGGGGGGCACTGTGCCTAGGCTGAGCTGAAGGGCGTCTCTGCTAATGTCATAAGAAATTAATACACTTTTATGAAACACAGTATTAAACTTTGAGGAATTTAAGCAGAGATGCGACATAAGACAGCAAAAACAGCCGTATTTAATTTGCGTAAGGACTACTAACACTGGTCTTGGTCTTGATATCCTTCCTGGGCAGTTTGGTAAACATGAGTGTGCTCGGACCACTTTACTGAAGACGTATCAGAATCTCAAGAGTCAAGAATCTCTTGTGATTCCCCGGTACTTAAATTTCAAACAACTTTGTACATCTCACTGCAATTTGGAGTTACTGAACAGAGAAGTCCTCCAGTGTAAAAACGCCCTCAGTCTCAAGGATAAAAAACACTATAAATCTTTCTCGCCGTGCCTTTGCTGTCAGATGTCTTTTCTTGCACGCACAAACCAGAAAAATGATTATCAGAAGTCTGCATGCCTGCGCGTTCTCTGTGCTCTCTGTTAAATTCAAAAACAAAGAGAAGCAGCCGCCGGGTAAAGTTCATCCAACGAGAAGTGATTCATGTTTATGATCCTCTCTAACACCTCAGATGTGGCTTCAGTCGTGTTTTACATATCGCTGGCTGCTTCCCTGCTGTGTAACTGGAAAGGCTTTGAAGGTGTCAGATTAATTAAGAGGTTTCTTAAAGAAAAAAAAAAATTCAGCCTGAATTCATTTTTCCCACCTCTGAAAAAGAAGCCTGAAAATTATTCTCGGTGTGTGAAGGAGACTTTTGGTTCAAGGTGTTGGTGAAAACAGAGGATCTGAATGACACAGTGTGGAATTCCTCACAACATGTTTGTATTTCTCCACTGGGCCTGACCTGATAAGACTGTTTACATTCCCCGCACCAGAATATAGAGATTAGCTCTGTTTTCCCACTGAGAGTCAAGGCCTGAAGGAGTTTGGGTGTACTGTAAAAAGGCTTTATCGCCAGGACTTAAATCTACAAAAGCACCTCCAAAAACAAATAAAATCTGAAACCATTCATCATCACAAATGTTTCACTATGATCAACAATCCTACAACTTTAAAGGGCATTGATTTCTTGACTTTCTCATCTCTTTACAAGCGCTCGTTCTTTGAGATCAGAAAACCCTCTTGATGATTTTCAAGTGCTCCTGCCTGGCATTTGTGAAAGCATAAAGACCATCTCACCTCCTGGCCCTGCGATGGCTGTGGCGTTTGCGTCTTTTTCCTTTGATGCAGCCATTTCTGTCCGAGGTGTCCAACCTGGTGTCCGCCGCTGTCCTCTCATCAGTCTTGAGCAGCTGGCAGGCTGTAGTCTCTGAGCTGTGAGGGAAGCAAAAGAAAAAGGAAACAGAAGAAAAGAATTTAATTTTTGCTCTTGTGCCTTCTCATGAGAACTTTTTAAAAGTGATTTTTCTAGTTGTCCACACAGTTAACGCTTCCATCATACAACAGTGAGGAGGATTTAGCATGCTTGGTTAGCCTTATTCCCCCTGGTCTAGTGGATATGTGTTTCATTCCCCTCCATTTCTCCCTGCCAGCCATTCTCCGGGAAAATTGGAGGTCAGCCATTTACCATTCAAATCGAGGTGTCAATTGAAATGTAGTTATTTACATGCTTCAGTTGCCCTGACATTTTGGGAAATGGTGTTTTCTATCTCGTGCTGGGCAGATGCAGCCACGGGAGATGCATGGTCATAAGAATGGTTGAAGTTCTCCTTGAATTTTTTTCCTATTTCTCATAAAAACAGAGCTTATACATTTGTAGTTATCAACATGCTGTATATTAACACAGGCATGAAAGCCAAACAAAGAAAAACTACAAGTCACATACTCAGGTTTTTGAACGTTTTTTCTGCAGTTTTAAAATTAAGGAAATTATTTCCGGCTTCCAAATAATGCTGCTATAAGTCAGGTGTTTACTAATTCAACCACTTCCACCTGAACCTCAAAAAAATCTTCATCCGTAGTCAAATGCATCTGCAGAACGAATGACTAAATAAACTGAATGATTAGATGTGAGCACACAGTTCTAGCCCTGCTTATTACCCTTTGTTTTAGTCATGGGAGATTTGAGCGTAATTACACATTCTCCTCTTCTTCGAGTGGCTCCCGTCTGATTGTAATGAGAAGATAATCAGAGCCAGAGATTAGGCCGTCAACGCCGTGTCCTCCTCCTCTTCCCCCAGCGACGAGCAGGCAGGAGCCGTCGCTTTCTATCTTCCTCACCTTACTTTTCCTCTGCTTCTCTGCATAAGAGGGAGTGCCCCCCCGGCAGGGAGCTAATAATGTAAAACGTCAGACTGGGTGCTCCAACATGACCGAGTGTTTGAAAGGTGATAGGGGACATAAAGACAGCCACCGGAAGGATGATTAGTGTGATCAAGGAGGCTGATGGGAAAGGAACCTTCAAATATCCTGGTGATTTGACTAATGTTCTCCAAGTGTTGCTGGACATGCAAATAAAAGTCAGCTTGTATCGTTTTCTGCCTCACTGTATGTAATTTATAGTGTTTGAGGTGACAAATGATTGACAGTTATTTTTCATAGCAGTTGATCATTCAAGATGAATTTCATTTATGTAGAAATCTCTGTGACCAACCAGTAGGAGTGGGAGATATGGATAAAATCCTCTATCACAGTATATGACACTTGATGTCAATACCTGACAAATCAAGATACTTCATCACATTGATTCAAAAGTAATGGAATCCAATATTACGTCTTTATTTTCATTTTTATACCAGGGTTGTCTCTAAATTCACACAGACATTTTTACATTTTCTTTGGTCAGTCTTTTAAAGTTTGTTTTCAACTCATTTTTAAGTTTATGTGTTTGTAAAGCACTTAGAAACTGACTCATGTATGAATTGTGCTGCATAAATAAAGAGGCCTTGCTTTGTTTAACCTGCTAATTGATTTGCAACATTGCCCACAACGGTGCCACACATCCAGAGATTCTAAAGGGATAGCTACGGCGATAAAAACGTTTACAAGTTTACATTGCCTTGCGATATACACTCAGTTGTGTATTTGGCACACCGAGCTTAAACTAATGCAGTCTAATACAACAGTCCTGCAATAAATCCTCCCTTCATGAAGATTATAATGTTCAGTTTATGTTGAAACTGTGAAAAGGGAATGACGTCCGTGCTATCAGGTAAAACGGAGAAGGCGGTTCCTCTTTTCCGATCACCTGTGTACATCATGAGTTGTGGTTGATTGGTCGGCATCCAACATGTCTGCCATGTCTCTCGGCAGGAATTTGTGACTCTATAATTACCTAATTTGTACCACTGACCATCTTGATCCCTGCAAACACACTGGCACACCTTGTATTTGCATACACCAACAATAAAAACATTGCATCTTGCCGCTACACTACTGCCTTCTCTCAGCAATTGAACTTCCTCCACCTTCCCTACCTGCTCTGGTCTTGCTCATTGAATATATGTGTATTTCAAAAATCTAAAAATCTGATGTTTCGTGTATTTAAAAAATATGAACCATCAACCTGGTAACTTGATTGTGACTTTTGTGCTATCTGACAACATAATCAACCTTTCCAAAACAAGCGGAATATGGAAACCATCTGAAACCATGCAAATGTGTCTTTCTTTCAGTGGGCATCCTGGAAGACTTAATTTGATTTGATTTGATTCAGCGTCGTTCACTCTAAAGGTGGCCAGACAACTCAGGCCAATAAAACAACAAACTCCGCTCCATTTTATACTGATCCGATGTATCATAAGAAAACAAACTTAACACAAAGATTTAGCAAAAAGTCAATTCATAACAGCTTTAAAGCAAACCTTAGTCGTATGTAGAGGTCTTTGGCTGCTGAACACGTTTAGTGTGACAAAAGATATTGATGTTGCAGCCAGTGGTAATACATCCTGCGAAGATCTGAACAACATAAGCAATTTACTTGACACAGGAGAACAAAAGGCTGAAACATTTGCGCTGTTGAACGCTCCGCTCTGAGGAGGCCGGGGTGGAAAGTGGCCCAAAGCTCCTTTTACTGGCCCCCTCTCTGCTTCTTTGTTATTTGCTGTCACTCGAAGAGCGGCGGTTGATGAGTTCTAAATGAAATCGATTTCGCCATCACGGATGCACATTCCCTTGATCCGGCCCTGCAATTTATGGCTGAAACTTTCCAAGCTATAAGCACTTGGATTTATCGTAGGCTGTTTGTATCTGTCAAACAACACCCCTTCTTTCTTCTCACACACACACACACATACACACACATATACATACACTTTCTGTCTCTCAAGCACGGTCAGTCCTTTTGTCGTCGTAATTCATAACCAGGCAGCAGTTGAAGGTATTTAAAGGGACAATTCAAAGCACCAAACTGGCAAAAAGCTTTAAATGAATGCAAATACCGAGCGGATTAAGTGAGAGTACTTCATGACGAAGAATTACGTGGACACTAATCCTCCAAAATCCTGACTGGATTTGTTTACCATAAAACAGGTAAAATGGAGTGATAGGCTGGGATCAGCTCCATTACAATCCCTGCTAAAATACGGCGCGATGTGAATGCCGCTCATTAAAACCATTCAGAATACAGAAACACTGCAGATACAGGTAGCATCCCACTTCTTGAATTTTTGACCTCTTCCTCTCATCATATGTGTCAAACTGTGCATGTATGCTTTAGCGCAGCTCCCTTGGTGACGAGTAATTCTGTCACTGGAATCTGAGAGGTGTGACCATGCTGTGACTGGCTCTTGTTTCGGTCTTTGTCACAGAGGGAGCGTCTCACTCCTGTCAACATGGGGCTCCTCTGCTCTGTCATACACCTCTTGCTGTTCGCTGTCACGTGGATGGGTGACAAATACTGACAGATGGTGCACAAAGACACAGTGCAAACAGGAAGACAGCAACTTTTCAAAGAGGGCGAGGATGTGATTTTCACCACTGTGCGTTTCCAAGTATGGTCACAGTGCAAGGTGTGTGTGTGTGAACCAACGCTGTCTCCTACTTTTACTGACTACATTTTGGTGATTGCTGCAGACAGTTTTTTCCAAACCAGAAACTCTTATAATGCACAAGTCATACAGTAGAGGGGAGGTCAGGGTTAATGTTTGGGAGCAAAGCACTTTACTTTGACACCAGAGACTGAGGTCTGCATCCCACATGTTATAAGTTTTAGGCTGACGAAACCCTTGAATAAAGATAAATTTGATCATATTTGTCTAATTTTCAACAAATCCTTTTAAAATACCCAAACTAACAATGAATTCTACTAATATTGTATATTTTTTGTGATATAGCTCATTCCTCTGTGCCACAGAGCTCTGTTGTTTTCAAAAACACATCAGTGAGCCACACC
Organism: Oplegnathus fasciatus; assembly: GCA_003416845.1. Lineage (NCBI taxonomy): Eukaryota > Metazoa > Chordata > Actinopteri > Centrarchiformes > Oplegnathidae > Oplegnathus > Oplegnathus fasciatus. The sequence goes on along the minus strand of NTHP01000818.1, from coordinate 86,593 downwards.
ATTGCTCCTTTATTACAATGAAAATGTGCACTGTAGTTTATTTCAAGTCTGTACCAAGGTGCTCAAATCCACTGCTAAAAATAGTCCTCAACAAACACACTATTTACTTCAGTTTGAATAATTAATTTTTTAGGATTTTTTTTGCCTTTTATCTTCATTTTTGGTGGGAATGAATAGGTCTGGGGTGCCATGGAGAGCCACAGACAGGCTGGGGAAGTGGGAAAAAGTATTAAAAGATGGACTACCACAAAAACTAGACACCAGACTTATCCTTTAAGGTTAGGAAAAGATTGCGGTTTAGGTCCCCTGTTGTGCTTCAAGTCATTTTTTCAGTATTAAACCAAAACACAAACTTTCCCTAACCTTAAGCGAGTATTCTAGTTGTCTAAACATGACCATAAACATGTTATTAATGCTTTAGATTCTACACTGGAATACTGTAAGGAAAACACATGAAATACAACAATTTTACAGATTCGTTCAGTATGAACAAAAGAGAAGGCAAAAGCAGAACACGTCTAAACTTTTCATTTTTTTTCTATCTAACCACCTGCTTGTCTGTTGAACTTCCAGCTCTGTGCCGAGATATTCATAAAACATCATCGGCTGCCAGAGCCACAGGAGGATCATCATAGTTTGTGTACAGTTTCATTGTCCACACCCCATTTACGATGTAAAATTGAGATAAACTGCTACAATATCTGCCAGGAGCTGCTCTGTAATCTGCCAGCTGCTTTACACAACACTGGCTCGCTGTCGGAGGGCTCAGATTCACACCGGCTGACATCGTACAGGTGTGCAAGAAGCATGCAGGCAGCCATTAAACTAACCAGCAAAACAGTGCTACAAAGCTCCGGTGTTTGCATTAAAAATGTGTCAAAATCACACAGGCGATTAACACAGATTGCATTCTCAGCTGCCTCAATTACATTCTGCAAGATATGTTTTCATCTGCACTCTGCTTTTTCAAATTAAGTGTTTACTCAAAGCGTGAGAAGAAAACTGCCTGACAGTTTCCTTCAGCAGGCCTTCTGGGGCATTCAAGTGTGTGCAGAGCTGGATGAGTGTAGAGGATCTATGGGGACACAACAAAACACACAGCACTCGAATGCAACCTTTTCCTTCTAACCCTTGTGTCTATAGATACGCCGCTCTGACAGAAAGAGATTTTACAAGATAGAGTTATGAGACACTTGAGGGGCATTTGTACGTTTTCTATACTGTGATTTCATCTGTTCCTGAAACTCCCTCTCCGTTGTGTTTTGCTCTCTCAGTGTAAATCAGTGTAACCTCACAACCGTTGCTTCTAGGGTCCATTTAGTTCAATTCATTTTGTTTAATTATACATGTGTGCATCACAAGTGTACACTGGATTATCCACACACTCTTAAATTCAAATTTGGGATAATTCTTCATTTAAAGGTGGTATTGTATCTTCTTAATTATTGAATGGGTCATTAGTTCCTACCCTTTTTGAGCCCTTAAAGGATAAGTTCGACATTTTGGGTAATACACTTGCTTGCTTTCATGCCGATAGTTAGATGAGAAGATCGATGCCCCTCTCATGTTTCTACGGTAAATATGAAGCTACTGCCAGCAGCCTGTTAGCCTAGCTTAGCGCAGTAATTTCATGAAGTCTTGTCATCACCATGAGGTTGCCAGGCAACCATCAGAAACTCCAGGACGTTACTGTACCTGGCCAAGAAATAGTCCAGCACATAACCCCATATAACACCACAACGTGTTGTTTTTATACTTTTGCGGTTTTCGTACAGATTAAACAAACGAGCTATAACTTAAAATAGTTCCCTCTGAGGGATTTTTAGAGGTCTGATAGGTAAAAGTATTCAGTGTTTCATAAAAAAAAGAAAAAGATCTTCAAACACTGACCCTAAGATTTTCATTAGTTCTGGTTTCAGTGGATAGATTTTGTGTCTAATCATGATCTTTATGGTGTTTTAGACGCTGTGCTAAGAACAAAAGTCTGATGTTTGGTATGAAATGTTTCAAATATAAAGACACTGAGTATCAATACAAGATATGTGACTTCATTTTTATTTTGAAGTCCTGACCCTCCGTCATTTTGGTTGCCATGCCATCCTCACAGGTGCTCTGTCCTGCTGAGTGCTGAGAAGACTCATGCCTAATAGAGCGAGTGAATAACAAACTGTGGCAAACCAGTTAGGGGATATACATGGAAGGATCAATACAGCCAACCCTAAAGCAACAACAGGAAAACAACATCTGGCAATCAATGGATGATATGCCACTTTGAGAAGTCCTAACAAGAGAATGGATAATTTCAACCCAAGGGAAATGTACTTCCTACATTTGTAAAGCACACATGATTTCAAATTCAATTAAGAAGTCAATCAAATGTTGGCTATTTTCACACTAGAAATCATTTAATAAGGGTTGACATTAACTGCAGAACTCTTGAAAGAAACTTGACTTCAGCATGAAGTATACTGGAAAAAAGATTTCCTTAGAGTGTCATTACTCTGTACAGTGGAGCGGCCCTCAGTCCAACAATCCAAACATCCTGATTATTCAAAGTAGTGGGTTGCCAAATTGTCCAAATTAGCACTTAAGGAGCTCTGTTCTAAGTTACAAGCTTGTAAACATGTTAGAGCTATCAGAGCTGATAACAGAGACTGAGGACTTGCATGACCTTCATCCTCTCAGGAGGAAGTTGTGACAGTAAAGTATGCAGAACTGGGATGCTTTAATTTTTCCTCCTCATTTCCACAGATGATTTAAGAGTTCCCCAGCCACTGCGGTTCAGGGAGGCTAATAAACTTTTCATTATCCCTGTCAGAGCCACCAGGAACAATTGATTATCGTTATTATAGGAGTGATGATAGTTGAGATAATTACTAGGGAAAGAGATGATCTACTACCACAATTAAAACCCAAACAGGGTGGTCCCCAAGGCACTTTGCTTTAATTTACACTGCGAGTGTTTATCCAAGTTTCAGTTTTGAGTCAAGAACAACTTTATCACCAACCAAAGGACACAAGGCGAGCAATTAAACCCACACGAAGTGAATCAAACGCATCCCTCACAAGGCTAACTCTTACGGCACTCAAAACCTGTTCAAACTTTTCAACGCAAAGTGATACTTTTGAGAGAAGTGTTATCGATTAAATGTTAAGAGATTTTGAGGCAATCATTCAGCTGAAGACCCACACAAACACAGGCATACAATCAAGCAGTCCCAATCAATTAGGCACATAAGCAAAAGATCCAACCACTTGATCATTTAAAATGCCATCAAAACTTAAGGAAAAGGTCATTAGGTTTTTATACTGAAAGCTTAAGATTCATGGCATGACATTCTGAAATGTACAAAGTACTTCAATTTAAATGAGCTTCTGAATGAGCTGGCATTTTTAGTCAAGAATAATCTAAGATATCTGACTACTGAACACTTGTGTTGCCATGAAATTAATCCAGTCTGCATTGGTGCTCCGGTGAAAAAACGTTCAGGGGGAAGAAAATCACCTCATGTATTCCCTCCCCTTTTCTCCCAAACGTATGCAGATGGATAATAGATTTTTGGTGACGTTCCTCCTGCCAGAATAAATTGCAAGGATGGATGCAAATCCTTTTGGGCAACTGAGATCAGCCGCAAATTGGCCGAATCTTCTTCCTTACAATGCATGATGGGAAGGCAGAATGATAGAAGTGAACATCAAAGATTTAATGGCTGTTCAGCCCCAGTTAGGAGGTATCAGGGGCTCCAGGCAATTTCCCGTCTTCGCTAGTTTGCTCCAAATCTAACATCCAACTTCAGCATAAATCTTTGACAATACATTAGGCCGTAATTATGTAACGGTGGGAGAAAGTTTTCTGTTTTCTATACTAATTTCAAGGTTCACAATTATCTATAAATGAATTCTCTCAGCAATGTGTACTGAAGAGTTTCACACAAGTATCAATGAACAAAGGTGGAAAGTAACAGTTTTGAAGTACATTTTATGCTACTTTATTTTTTTACTTTACTTGTACTCCGCCTCATTTCAGAGGAAAATATTCTACTTTTTAATTCACTACACATATTTTATAGCTATAAATATTAAGATTTTACATAAAAACACACAAGATGAGCTTTAAAAATATGTTGTTCAAGATATAACCAGTGGCTTTCAACATTTTTGGCTTGTGACGCATTATAAAAAAGCAGCTGGAGCCTCTTTAGCCACATTTTAGATGTGTATGAGTTCCACCAAAGAGACATTTCCCCCCTAAACTTGGTCTCCTTTTAATAACTGCTCGAGGCCAAAAGAGTTAAAATGATCCAATATGTCACTAAAAAGCAAAGATTAGAGAAAAGTCAAAATAATACAACACAAATGTGTGTATACAAAACTTGGTTTCTTTTTTCTTCTTTCCTACCACTCAGATTTATTTTGCGACCCTTTGGAAGAGAGATAAATGCTGCTTACACATTGATGCATCACTCTGAACAATCTATCAATGTCATATATACTAATATGTCAGTCAAGAGTACTATTACTTTTGATATTTTAAGTACGTCTTGTTTTCGATACTTTGGTACATTTACTTTAGCAGGATGTTAAATGCAGGACTTCTACTTGTAATAGAGTATTTTTACATTGTGGTATTGTTACTGTCACTGAAGTAAAGGATTTAAATACTTCTTACACCACTGTCAATGATGTAAATGTTATTTGTTGAAAAAAAGGTGGATTACTTGATTGTACATCTTTGGTAATGTGGATTTGTGATGTTATTAAATTTCGAGAACAACTGGCCCTGATTATTTCAATCAGAATGACTACATTGTCTGAGCTGAACAGTCTCGCCTCACTATCAGCCAATCAGCAATACCGAGCCCTTTACCCTTCCAGTGGGTGAGGATGCTGCCAGCCAGAGTGACTTTGAAGACAAGTGAGGTTGGTTTATTCAATTATTGTGTCCTGATGATAAAATGGGAGCAACATAATGGCTTGATTAATTTCCTTATCACGGTGAGCACAAAGAGTAATTACAACCAAATCCACCGCTTGGTGAACCACACATCAATCAAATTAAAGCAGTCTCCACTCGGCAGCAATCACTTTCACACAGAACAAATGAGTCGATTGGCTCAGACCTCCGCCTCCGGCCAGGGAAGTGTTTACCTAAGAACTGTAACTCCAAGCAAAGGTTACTCAGGGTGATTAGAAAGCTCTGAACATGTCAGAAATCTCAACAGAAATTGTGTATGCAGATTTATATCGCCAATGTGAGCGAGGCCGTGCACAACCCCGGTGGATTTATTTGCCTAAAGCGGTCATTAAAGCTCACGACAATCTTGACGACTGGCTGCTTCAAACCAGCAGGAAAACTGTGTAAATGTGAGGCTGCAATCAAATGTCAACGCATAATAGCGCATGAGCTCCATGACCTCCAATCACATCCGAGACCGTTAACCGCACAAAGACGTATTCACAATGCTAATTTCCAAAGAGCAACTATTACATGAAAATGAGCGTGATGGTGTACTTACAAGAGTCTCCAGTTTAATATTTTGCTTTTATAGTGTGTAAAGGGGCTCAGTGCCTCTGTTCTCTTCACTGTTATTGTGAGGTAGAATTTATTAGCAGGGACAGCGTGAGGCTCTCTGGTTGGTTAGGTTGGAATGGGATCGATACAGGAAGAAAACCGTGACCTCTGACCTCAGCACTCAGTCCTAACATGGCTGCTCATTAGGGCACTGGCAGGACCTGTGGATTTTGTGACAAGACTTGCTGATGTGAAATCAATTCTGTGCCTAAAGTCTAAAGAGATTCCAAAGTAGGATATAATAAATTACTGCTTGATTATTTTACAGATGTTATGAGGCTACAGTATATTCACAAGTGTCAGGTGTACATTTTAAAGCCACAGTTTGTGCCTCTAATGTATTACCATTAAATTCAAGTCACAGAGCTAAGCATCAGTTTCTCTGACTCTTTTGACCATCCGGATAAAAAAAAAAAATCTGCACGATGAAAACGATTTTTAACTTGTTTCCCAGGTTACGACTGTTTTTCCAAATCCAAAGAAAGATGGTATCTGGAAATAATAATAATAATAATACTAATAACTTTATTTATGCAGCACTTTACAGCCACAACTTGAGAAACAGGTTGAAACTATTTTTTTCTTGCAATAATTTTTTATCCCACATGGTTAGAAGAGCAGCAGCTAGTGTTGATTGACAACCTTCTGGCTTTTTAAAAAAAATTTTTTTTAGCATATCAGACGCTTAGCGCTTGATTGTAATTGTAGTACATGAGATGCACAAACTGAACGTTGAAGCCACCATGAGTCTTAGACAGTACAAGTCACAAAGGTACTCTTTATTAAACGTAACTTCTGATAGTCCTTTAAAGATACCCACAAGACAGAAAAAAGACATTCAAAAAACAGTATAAAATACGGTGAACATAAAAATACAGCTAAAGTATTCACTAAGTTTGGTAGGATGCTTCCAAAGTCAGGCATACAATTTCTTTCTGAGGAACAAATTATACTGTATTAACGGTGACAGAACCTCCTTACTGCCAGCTCCAGCAGTATTTGTTTTGCTACTTTAAATAGATAGCCTGGAGGTCTTTTTCTAGCTATTATATTAATGAATCCATAATTTGACAAGGAAAAATAAAAGTAAGAAATGCAGGTTTGACAAAGTAATAACTGACATATATTGGAAAAAAGTACATGTTATCACAAATATATCAGAACGTCAGTAAGATCAGACCACTCTATCCCCAACGCTGGTGTCCGAGCTTTAGTATTAAAGTCAGAACATCTCATTAAAATATATATTAAAATATCTCTAGATGTTCCTCTCCAGAGTTATGTAAATGAGAACTGTAACATCAGCTGGAGGATGAACTCTTTAGGAAAATAAATTCACTTTTTTAGCAAGTGAATCATTGCCTAAAGCCTTCATTTGACTTGGGTAAACCTGCTGGATTTCATTGGCAGCTCTTTCTATTTGCCTTCCCTCTGTAGAGCTAAAATCAAATCAAACCCCAGAGCTAGCGCTCAGATTCACAAGAGCTGTTAGCGCTGTGGTTCATTATAGGAGCCACTACAGGCTGAGAGGAGGGGAGAACTTGTACGAAGGAATGTCAACATTTGAATAACGTCTTCATCCAACATGCTGCCGCAGCACAGAGTGTGTGATTTGAGTAGAAAATGTCTTATTGGATGGTGATATGTCAAATATGGTCACATGTATGTGTCAGTGCTGTCTGCATGGTAATATTTTGCCAGAGTGAGCTCACGTCAGAGTTAGGGCAGCAGCACTTCCCTGTGAATTGGAGGCTGAAGCCAGCAGCTCTGAAAAAAGAAAAAGGCATCGTTCCCTGTAGCTGCTGCTTTACATTTCATTCCTGTTACAATCCGCTTTGGCCTGAGAAGCAAAATGTTAGGCGAAGTTTATTCCAGTGTGGAGCGCAGAGCCAAAGCCATCGGAGTAATCAGCAGCAGTTCAGTTCCAATAGTAGAGAAAAGGGATTTTCACATGGACATACAGACTGCACCCCTAGCAAACAGCAGCAAACCTCATATGAACGCCAACACTGTGGTGCTGCCATCATCATCTCGCTGCCATCATCATCACTTGTGCCCTTTGTGGTCAAAATCAACTATGCTATTTCAGAAGAATTTAGAAGAATAACTCTGGCATCACACGGTCCTCTTACCCCAGATTGTTAACATCTAAACTGGTAGTGTTTCTCCTCTTTCACACATCATAAACCTTATATGTGCATCAATTACTGGCTTCCAAATCGAGTTAGAAGTGATTAGAGGGTTCTTTGTGCAAAGGCGGAGGGAGGGAAGCGGGCATAGTTGGGTTTAATTAGCTGCTTGTGAGGCGCGCTTCCTCACTGCACTTCTTCCTGTGTGAAGGAGATTACTGAAGAGCCTTCTGCAGATGCTAATGTACGTGGAGTGCAGCGAGCGATAATCATTGCACACCCTGTGTTTAATTAGGACAACTATGACACCAGAGATGAGCAACGCGCCAGGAGGAAGCTGCAGAGGAAAAAAGCCGCTGGGTGATTGGCAGAAGTTCCTGCAGAGTTTGACCAAAGAAGAAGACAAAGAGTCGAGCCTTTCAAAAAAAGTTGGATCAGGGAAATGTGCCTGCAAGTTCATGCTGTGAAAGGGGTCTTATTTTTCCCAATGAAGCCTAATTTACTCACTCAAACGGCAGCTGACAGATGGGTTCAGGGTCGGACATTTCAGTTGCTACATTCTGAATGAGAGTTTTGCACCCGTGTTAAGAAACGGTATTTTTGTGAGAAACTGAACAATCATTATCAACTTTTGCAGCACACCTCTCCCAATTAATTGAGAGAACAGACAGAAAATAAAACTGCCATCTGGCTGAAACGTAATCAGCCAACTAAACAAGTAATATTTACTAGCAACTGCAAGGAAAACTGTAAATAACTTTTTCCATGACACTGAAGCTAATTTAAAAAATGTTTTGACAGACCAGCAGCCATAGCTCTGTGCATTAAGGACCTTCTGAGCTGCCTTTTCCCACTTCTGCCTCCAATTATCCACCATCACGTTCCCTTGTAGTTACTCTATGGGAATAATTCCTCGCACAAACTCAAGGGTTTCTCCACATACCTGTCTGGATGCACAGACCTCGATGGGCGAACAGATTGGGAACCTACACTTTGCTATTTCAACCCTCCCCCTGCCTTAATGAGCTGTTAGAGTGCCACACTAATTTGTGTCAGTAAACATATCAGGTTTGCAGCCGGCCATGACAGGCAGAATGAAACTCAATGGGCCAATCGACATCTCGGTGTGGGAGAGAGAGTGAGGGAACTCCTGACAAGATCTGGATATATGCTGGTAATTAGAGAACGTGTTCAGAATGGACCAACATGTTCCATTATTTTCGACTTTTCATCTCTTTTTCTTCAACCTCATCCTCAGCTGTGACGCCCTTTCCTATGCAAAATAGCCCCGTGAATTATTCACGAAGGCCCGCTTCGATACATGTTTCACAGTTTCTGTTCCCTCGTTAGATAATCAATGTCAGTAGAATAGAAAGCGGACCAGAATTTAGAAAAAAGATGACTCCCCCCCTTTTTTCCTGCCTGTTGATTGATGTGCACTCATAGGAGCAGTGTGCAATCTGGCAGGGAGGAGTGAGGCTTAAAATAATGTCACATGTAACATCTGGATTCCTGGATAACAATGTGTTTTCACTCTTCTCTCTCATGTCAGTCTACACTCTCCCGTTTAAATTACCAATAGGCATGTTTATAAAAAACTACGTCTCGGCCAGAAAATGGCTAACAGTGAGGCTGATGACTGGATTCATGGAATTCAATTTATTGTGAATTATAACAAAAATTAAACTGCCTGCCAACGGTAGAGAAATAGATGTAAAGACAACTTTTTTAAAACAAGAAACTTGCTCAACAAACTTTTTTCTTATGAGACGAATAGCACCAAACACCAAAAGTTAAATATACAGCACCAGATTAGCACTTGAGCTGCACAACATAAGACATAAATAGCATCAGCCCTGTCCCTTTTCCCCTCACCTGTGCTCATTACAGTTTTCACACTATGCACTCTGTCTTATCATGCTGGTTTTGGCGCAGGGACATAAACAGGTAAACTATCCCCGTGATCCGTCATCATGTTCTCATCACTGCTCCGTCTTTGCCACCTACCAGGTGTGGTGCACGGGCAGATGGAGGCACAGCATCCAACAGATCCAGCAGATCTGCCACCATTCTGATGCTATAAATGTACCTTAGTGGACGCCGTCATATGTAATCTCCAGCCAACAAACTCCCCGCTCTCTTCATATGCTTGTATCAGACCTCCAGGCTTGTTTCGTCTTCGTTTCTGTGCTGCTTTAACCTTCTGTCTCTGTCTATTTGAGTCTCGTCCAAGAAGCAGAGTCTTGGTTTTGCGAGTAGAGCTCCACAGTCCTGTACCACCCGCTGTCCGTGGTGTATCAAAGTCAAGACCTCCTCCCACGTCTGCTGCTACACCCTGTAGGCTGTTGCATGGGCCACGGGTGTCATATCCTCAGTGTAGTCTCTCTTTTTCCATCTTTTCCATCTTTCTGCTTTTTGTTTTTGTTTTTTTTTCGCATTGTCTTTATCTCTGTAGTATATCTCCTCTCATATCTCACTCCAGCGTCCTTGGAGAAACTGTTTTAAAAGTTGTCAGTTGCAGTAATCTCACAGCTCTCTTTGCATCATCTGTATCACTTCCTAACACCCCAATATGTCCACTTCTCATACACAACACCGTTTGAAGAGAGTGGTCCTCGCATCCACTGCTGACAGGGATTTGTGGAATAAATATTATCATGCTGCCCACTCTACATGACAGTGCATGTATGTGTATGTACGTAGGAGTGTGCGCAGGCGTCGGTTACAAGCGTGACATATCACTGTTGGCTCTTGAGGAGACTTCATCAGCTATGCAACCTGGCATTCACGTCTAAAATAATCATCTTAAAAATGGAGCAGGGCACGTAGAATGTGACTGCTACAGAGAGCAATCAAGACACCCGCTGACTTCCCCTTCCTGCACCCACCTCTCCCCCCTCGATGCTAATCAGTGTGGGTGCTGCTGGCTGTCTGGTAGACTTGATCTGATTTTCAGACAGAAACGCCGTTAGCCTATAAAAGATAAGCAGAGCAGAAGTGGCATGATGGTCCAGTGATCTATGAGGGTCTAAGCAGATACTTTTGATGCAACATAGGGTCTATGTTGCATAAAAAGTATCTTATCTTAATGGTTTATGAGCAAGAAAGACCCCTCCCTATCAGCTGCATCGGTATTCTCCTTTGACTTCTCTTGGAGAGAGATACTCCTGTTACTCTTTTAAGCACTCTCTAGAAAGTAAAAGTTTAATTTTGTCATTGCCTGTGTTGCTATGTATATATTTGGATCATTTCACCACCTGCCTGCAAGATGGACTAGGATCAACTGTATATCAACAATTTTTCTGTAGGTTATGGAAGTAAATGGAAATTTCCATAAATAAATAATTGGCGATTCGTCTGATAATTAAGTCATTTTTCAAGCAAAAATGCCAGCTTCTCATTTGTGAAGATTTGCAGTTTTTCTTCATCTTATGTGACAGTAAGTTGAATATGTTTGGGTTTGGGGAATGTGATGGACGCTTTCAACAATATTCTGACAATTTATGGACGAAACGATTCATTGACTAACTGAGAAATTAATTCGATTGATGATGAAAATAATAATAAACAGTCATAATGTCCATATTGTCTTTATTTTATAATATTTTTTCATATCTTATTGTCTATTTTATATTTAATTTATATTCTTGAGTTGCAGTACTTGCTTTCACCTTTGCTTATATTTTCTACTTACTATGTTTGTTGTTACGGACCAACACACCAAGACAAATTCCTTGTATGTGAAAACCTACTTGGCAATAAATCGGATTCTGATTCACCATTAACCCGCATGTTAAATCACAGGTTTAGGTTTTTTGTTTTCCTCTTTAAAGCTGTACCAGAAGAGGCAGATGCCAGATGGAAATTTTACTACCTATCTGGCCTCTCAATTAATTGGGAGATTTGTGTTGCAGCCCAACATCATGATTTAGGTTGGTGAGACTGGGTTTGCATAACAAGCATGTTTAGTTGGCTCTCAGAACTGTAGGCCACAAAGCACAAACAGAAACTTGCTCATGGCATTGTGATCTGACCACATGTGGAGCCATAGGCACTTAAAAATTAAAGACAAAGTTCAACTGAAAGATTTTTTAATTATAGTTCCCTTTCTAGCTTAAATTCTCTAATGTCTTGTCCTTCACGCACCACATGGAAAAGATCATATGGAATAAGTCTGAAATTTGCTGTCAATAATTTAACAAAGCATCTGTTTGGAGCAAGTGCCAAAATATTCTGCTCAAAGACGTTCAGATCACCATAAAATCAAACAAGTTCAGCGACACACAGCAGTTTTAATCTATGCTAAAACAATAATGTTCCACAACACAACACTACTTCCTCCCTAGAGGGCTTCTAACCCCTCCTGGTGATGGCTGGAGGTGACCTCGGTCCATGTTGGTACACATAATTACCATTTCCCTACAGGGAGAACCGGTGATCAATGAGAGAGTGACCTTCCCCTCCGTACGCACCTTCTTCAAAGTCAGATAATAAATTGGTTCATCTCACCTCCCCTACCGCCTGTGTTATTTAGAGGGCTATCTGAGGGAGTCCATTACCTTTTTATGGAAAGGAGGTTCATTCAATTTGCTGGCGACCCAATAAGAAGTTCTGTATGGATGCACGGCGAGGGGCTCAAGGGCAAGTGAATTATTCCATTATCTTTAATGTGTGGGAAGGCAAAAGCCATCAAGGTCCTGAGGGGATTTATTTAGCAATGTAACCTCTGTTCCTCAAGGAAACAATGAGAATAAATAAAAAGTCACAAATAAGCTCATACTTATTCATGGCTGTTTTAATTGATTTTAGGAATGTATTCCCCTTTAAAATAACTTAAATTGTAAGGTGCAGAATGTAGAAGAAATGTTTCTGTGGATTTTACCTGCTCCAGATTAGATTTTTACATTATTATTAGCAGTTTGTTGTACTGAAAATAAAAAGATTAAAAGAAGTCTAATGTCATTTTTGTCCAGTTATGTAAATGTGCACTAAACTGCACCAGAACACTGTCTTTATTTTCTCTTTATTTCGGGTTGGAGGCTGATGTGACGAACAGAAAACTGTAATGACATTTAATTGAAAAGCATCACAGCCACATGGCTTGAAATGATTGGCTTAATTAAAGAGTCTTCTTATATTTAGCTTAAACCTTATTAAAGGATAATCCCCCTCAAAGTCAAAGGTGGTGTTTAAAGGATTCACCATGCAGCGTAGTCAGGCTGCACGTACTGTACTGCATTAATGTGGATATAATGAGTGGCATAAACTATAAAGCAACAGGCACATGTGGTCTTGTATTGTCGCATATGACTTGTAGTTTGTATAGAACTCAAATGGATGTAGTTTGTAAGGTTCACAGCTGTCTGGCCATTGTGATTATAGAACTAACTTCACCCACTTTATAATCAAGCAAAATATAAATTAGTATTTTCACAAATTACACATTTATCCTTGAACACTACAATGCTGTTAAAAACAGCTATTTTTGCACATTTTTTTTCAGTGGTGGATGTTTCTTACTTTTAGGGTTTAGCCCCAAGATATTGTCTAGCCAAGGCGGTAAGACACCCAGGTCTCGGCACATATTGTCTTGTGATCAATTTAGTTAGGAGATTTTGGCCTAAACAATATCCATGCTCATTTAATATATGACATTTGCTGTGTGAACTAGCTCATCTGCTCTTTTTCTCTAAAGGTTAATGCTTGCAAAGTATATTAACTTTTAGGATGTTAGTGGGGATTTTTGCTTTGTTTTAGGCAAGGTGGCCTCAATGTTACACAACTGGCCCTTCACATTTTAGAGGATGCAGCCTCTCCACTGGCAGGAGCTTCAAAGGTTCAGTTCAACATTTTGAGAAATACGCTTTCTTGTTGAGAGTTAGATGAGAAGATCAATACCACTCTTGTATCTGTTGGTTAAATATGAAGCTACAGCCAGATAGCTTAGCTTAGCATAAAGACTGGAAACAGGGGGAAACAGCTAGCCTGGCTCGGTCCAAAGGTAACCAAATCTGCCTCCTAGCACCACTAAAACTCACTAATTAACATATCATATCTCATTTGTGTAATGAGATATGACATGTTCTAAAAACCAAAGTGTAGGATTGAAAAGTTGTGGTTTTACAAGACTGTCCTACCAAGAAAAACAACATTCTCAGTCGTTTCAGCAAGTGAACCAGAACGACATACGTATGTTTATGTTCAAGTGACAAAGCCCTACCAAAAACCAAACCTTAACCACAGCATTGTGACATCATAATAAAGTTGTATTTTTTCACCAGTGATTGATTTGTGACAGGTTTTGGAAGGCACAGACAAATACTGTCTAATACTACTGTTTTGCCGATAGTGGGTGTCGGACATGGACCTGTTTCACGGGGAGTTATGTCCATGAGCAATGACTTCCTGGAGTCTTGTCGCCACTGCTCCTGGCTAAGAAATAGTCCCACATCGTCTCGTTTCCCAAAATGTCAAACTATTGCTTTAATAGACAAGAATACAACATGCACAAAAAGACAACTATGTGATTTGTTGTCTGAAAATAGACATAATCACAAACTGGTTAGCTCAAGGCAGTTACTGTGACAGCTCAGCTGTTCTGTTTACCTTGTAGAAAATCACTCTGGGAAATGTAGGAACACACTTTATAAATATTAAAATTAAAATAAGTAAAGATATAATAATATAGAAGTAAAAATATAAAGACAATTCTTTGTATTTTCCTCTATCTTGACCAAGTGGTCAAAAGTCCCATCATGCAATATTTCTCAATTTCTAATGACAATAATTCTCAAGGTGAAAACAGATTCCATGAATGTAATAGGGCATGTGTAGGCATACCGAGCATATTGAATTCAGATCTATTTTGAGAGCTCTATGAAAAGCATCACTGCTTCATAACATAGGTAAACAGGCGTAATATTACAAATTGCATATTTCATATCGTTATCCACTGTGCAGGACGTATTGGGAAATAAGATATGTTCAAGAATAATCCCTTAAGGCATGTATGAGGCATCTGGCGCAAAGCCTGTCAGCTGCTTTAAACATCGTCAGCGTCTTGATGGCATGTTTTTTGTCAGTTTGCTGGCAAACGCAGCCGTTCTCTGAGTGAAGAGAGGAGCAGCTATGCCTGAGAAGTGAGTACAGATGTTAACTTGAATCTCTCCCTTTTGTCACAGAAATCCTATAAGCTCATTTTCCAGAGAGGAAATAATAGCAAGGGAAGGGCGAAGTAAAAGTGAGTCAGGAGTGGGGAGTCCTCTCTCCGTTCTCAGGGGAACCGGAGGAGACAGAGTTTAAAAGAAGGTGAGTCGGATCCTGCAGTTTTTGAGCGGAAATACAGATTACGAAAAACAGAGGAGGCCTGATGAAAAAAGACTTAAGTCTTCTTGGCATGGCACTACAGCACGGTATGTTGGGAACTTTAATCAATGAATAACCCGGTCAACCTCTGCATCCCTGACTACAAAAATCTAAATAGACTTTGCGATTTAGTGTAGTAAAACTTTATACATTTAAAACCTTATTAATACATATATTCATACAAGAAACCAGATTTCTGGAAAAAATGTAAAAAAGTGTACGTTTAAATGCATCTAGTCAAGAATGAGATTTCTACCGTACTCAGGACCACATTTTGAACTGAGGCTTGTATATTTTAATTTTTAGCAATATAAGACAATGTTTCCTGTTTTTGTTTACAAAGAGTCTTATTTAGTTTCAATTTTAGTGAGACTTTGGATTTTACTACTTTGGATAGAAGGATGCGCTGCTATAAAGTACAGCACTTGGTTATGTTGGGTACTTTGGTTAAGGTTAGGGAAAGATTGTGGTTTCAGTTAAATGTAAATAAAGTATATAAATAAAATAAATAAAGTCTTTTTCAATATTTAACAAAGACAACGATCTTTGCCTAACCTCAGTCAAGTCCTTTGTGTGCCTGAATGTAATCATGCAGAATGCTAATCATGCTTTAGCTGCTATGAGCGGATATGGTTTGCGACTTGGGAAACACATTAATTAAAAAAATGAACTCATTGATGTTCATAAAAAAAAAACAACGTTATTTAGGCACGTGTTTCCCAACACAATTTGTTGTTAGTAGTATATAAATGTAATTTCAAGGAGACAGGGGTGGAACAGAGCAATCGTCCATTTTAAAAGGAGAAAAATACCGCTGAATTTGATTCGCAATGGATTAGTATTATTGGGGCACCTCTGTCTTTCTTCTAAACACAGCCAGAAATTTGCCCTCAAAGTTTTAACATTACAAATGATAGACGTGGTAGATTCGCACAGAATTAAAATCACCATAAATCTTTGATACTACTGCAAAACCATCTCACGTCCCTGAGAAATATTGGTCCTGTGGGAATCAGGACCGGGGCTTTAGGCCAGGATTAGAGCTGATAACACAGGCGGTCATCCACAGTGATGACCTGAGGGCTAAGACGGTACGTTGCTAACTGGCTTTTAGACTTGACTCTTCCAATCTGACGTACCCTAACCTTGGCGGCTGTCAGTCAGGCTGGAGGACTGTCCTCTCGCCTCAGAGTTTATGAGAAAAGATAGGGTGTCTGTGAGATTATTCCTCCTTTCCAATACCATATTAGCCCCTAATCTCCTGCCTCTCTCGGCCCATTCTCAACAGGATGAGGTGTCGTTAAGGGCAGCGACAGATGGATAGAGGGATGGTGGAGGACTTTGCTGGAGAAGGAGTAAATATGTCAATCACTTAAAGCGCTGAGAGGTTTTCTTGAAGAGGAGGAGAGGAAAGTCAACAAGCCAAAATTCTACCTCTCCAGCGTCTCTACATCCAAAGTATTCAGACTTATTACCACACCAGAATACATGTCTGCTGGATAGTTATTATGCAGAATGGGTTTCAATAAAATGTTTCCTTATCAACACACACACACACGGTGTTTTTTATTCATGTGCACCACCTGTATTTCAAAAGCATTTTTCATCAGGTTGAATAACGAGGCAAATGTGCAGAAAATCAAGGACTCATTTAAGTGGATTAAAAATAGACTCTATTCTGCTCTTTGACTTTGACGCTGATATCTCAGTGCATAAGTTTTCCCTTTGGCCATCATGAGAGGGATTATGCCACCAGTCAAGATCTATTTGTTTACGCAAATCATCACTTGATAGGCCAACCCCCCTTCTACCTCGGCTGAATATATCAAACAAGATGAGGGCGTCCTGCAGTCAAATTGTAGCCGGCAGCTCCATGTCCATCACATGATATAATGTTCTGTGCTGTATTCTGCTGCAGTAAGTTCTGAAATAATATCCAAAGATAGACAATGTAGGTTAATGTGGAAGTTGATTAGATTAGGCAGATGTTCAACTCCACTCTATGAGGCATCATGATTATTGCGAACATGGTTGAGGTTATTTCTGTTTTAAGCCTTTGGGTTCTTTGCCAGAAGGTTCCCTCGGTGCAATGCAAAGAAAGGAAAAATCAAAAAGTCAAATTTCTAGCACAGCCTTAATAATTTAGCAGTCTTTCACAGAACTAGGACCTCATTTAGATGAGGACAAAAGGCGCCTGTGCATCGCCCTGGCCGGATCAAAGGCAAATCATTAATTCTGAGCCTCCTGTTGTAGTCAGATCTGGTGTTTTATTGCGACTAGATTTCCTTAAACTGTCTACAGAGTCAAAGAGAGTGCTGAGACAAAGCAATTCTATTTCTCCTGCAAGGGCACTGCTGAGCCCAAGTTTAAATTGAATGCCCCAAAATAACCGTTTAATTATGTGGCAATCGGAGAGGCTTTCATGTTTTCCAAATGAATCAGGGCGAGTGCGATAACCAATTCTTTCATCGATGCAAAACTGGAAAAAAAAAAAATTCCTCGCTTCTATCAAAAGTGATAGGAAGCCACTGAAATGAGCTCATATGCCAGAGACATTAATTACATTTCTTATAATTAGACAGAATATCCCCAGATCACCCCGATCCCTGCCAGATAAATTTAATTAGTGGACAAATTCAACAGCACATGCGATGTCCATATCTTTATAAAGCATCCCTTCTGAGGTTGGTCGATGTCTTAGTCTTTAATGTTTCACCGTCAGGGTGTGGTCAAAGACTAATTTCCACCACAGCAGGTGATAAAGCTGTGTTTTATTGCAGATTTCAACCCACTGTTGTAATGACCAATTCTTTTTGAGGGGCCTTTTTTAAACTGAGGGATTTCACCTGAATCAAAATATGAAGCAATAGCAGCATTTCACAGATGTGTATTAGACTCCATGTGATCATCACTCGCTAACAAACTCTCAAATGTTTTAATTTCTGAATATTCACAGCGCTCCGACGCACCCGGTGACTTGTACTTGAGCTGTGCTTGTCAGAGCAAATCTGTCACTGAGTGAATGAGTTTGTGATTCATTTTATGAGGGCTGCCTATAGCTAATGAATTACTGGCACTGAATATATAACAGATCACCTCTCCATGATGAGGAGTAAGGCTGACTTTGAAGGCTGAAAAGTTAATTAAACTTGGATTGTGGAGGACTTGCCTTGCTGATGGCACAAAACTTAATTGATTCATTGATTATTTGTGGATTTACAAGACAAACAAGACAACATGTTGCAGTGAAGTGGTCTCAAGATCTTGAAATCCAAGAACAGCAACACACAGAATGCAGAATTACATAAGAAAAAGGATCATGTATGCCTTAACAAGACTGAGTCTACAGCCATTCGGCTCTGTGAGGCCGTACTCGGGCACAGCAGTGCTTTGAGCTAAATGTTAACATGCTCACAATGACAACAGGCTGATGTTCAGCAGGTATAATTTTTTACCATATTGCATGGTAACATTTGCTAATTAGCCTAAACACAAAGTACAGCTGAGGCTGATGGGAATGTCATTAGTGTTGTAGGTATTGGGTGATAAACTTAAGTACTGGACAAATTCAAGACATTTCACTCACAACCACAAACGTGAACCTACTGGTGACGCTAGAAGAAAAGTCAGGCGATCACCAAAGTCAGTAGGATTCATCGTCTGGGAACCACTAATGTCTGAACAAAATTTCAAAGCAATTCACTCAGTACTTGTTGAGAAATTTCAGTCTGGACCAAAGTGGTGCACCGACCAACCGACCGACCTTGCCATTGCCATCCATAGAGCCACACCGCTAGCATGGCTAAAACCTCTAATAATAGTCAGCATAGGCCCAACTTATCTTACCACTAACTTTTACTAACCAAAAATAAGTACTCATATCAACATTGAATACAACAATAACATAAACTGTATTAATATATATTATCTTTCATTCATACTTCTGGCTAGTTCATCACCAAAACCTCAAACTACTCCTACAAACTTTGACAAAACAGAATGGTCACCGAGTGACTGAATCAGCAATGCCGTTACTAAACTGCATCTGCGAAGTCATTTCTGCATCCATAACTACAGAATCGCTTACACTGACCACATTTAACATATGTCTAATGACTGAGCAGTTCACAAGGCTGTTGCTAAACTTAATTAAGGAAAGAAATGAGCCATTTCCAGAAACCAAAGCAACAGAAACACCAATCTTGTGGTGTTTGGGAAGTATGCTGATGTCATGTAAAAATGACAAATGATTTCTTTAATGATTTTCTGCAGTCTGCAAATATAAAATTACACGGTAGACCTATACTTTGCTGAAGAGAAACAAATGTGTTTCGTGGTTAAGTCATTTGGGGCTGTTATAAGGTGGTGATGGCAAAGAAATTCTCTGTTTTTCCTGACAATTAAAAAGACTGCGCTATCAAATAGTCTAAAAGAGGATCATATCGCCCATCTCCTCTCAGTGTGATTTGGCCTGACAGAAAAGGAGATTTCTACTTTACTTCCTAGCGTGTCTCTATCACTCCGGGAACAGCGACAAACCTGTCAGCTCCATTTGTCCTAATCAGCTCTCAGAGGGATGGGCCGGCTACTGGAATGTCATTGGGAATAACACTCACACTTGGAAGTAGCACACTGGGAGGATGAGCCTTTGTACAACAGTTTTTACCCTCTGCACAGCTCTCCACCTGCTACACTGTCACTTCTTGACCTTGATGTTGGCCTTCACATGGCAGGGTCTGCCACTGCTCAGAATCAGCTTGTTGCCTGGCATACCTGATCCATGTTCATCCGATGTGACATTAGGGAGCGTGTGCCTCTGAAATTTGACCGGGAGCAAAGCAGCTGTAGGCCTACACATTGGTGAAAAATGGAAACAAGAGCTAAAAGCTGAAATTTGAACTTAAAGATATAATCTCGAAGATTTTCATTTAAATAAATGTCTGTTAAGTCACTATATATCGCTGAATGAGGCAACACAATGGTGATTGAGTCTATGGCCCACTGATGAAAGTCCATTTGCAATATTGCGGCCCGGGCATCGGCAACGACTTTCCCCGAAAAACCACAAGCAGCGCACAGTTAGGCTTTTAATGCAACAGACTCGCTCTTCAACTCACCTGTGTGTGAAGCAGCGTACTGTTTTTTCTGGTCTCTGCTAGCGTTGCGAGTAAACGATTACTATGGCCAAACAAACAAAGAAAAGGTCGATGACAACAGATGATGAAACTTGGGAAGTGAGGTCCAAAAACACGCCTGCAGTTACCAATTATCGCCATAGGTGCCGTGAAAGACAACGAAATGAAAATCTTCAAGATTGTAAATTTAAATATCAAGAAATCGTGTCAAACTGCATCTCTGAGTTATTTATTCTTACACCAAACGATGGATTTAGTGAGTCCAGGGTTTCGTTTTTACTCACTGCTGATAAGGAGAAGTTTGAATGTCACTCTGCAACTTCATTTCGTCCCTTAATGCTCATGGAAGTTTCCAGATGCGACACCAAAACTTAATTTAAGCAAACTTGGGAAATTTACTTTGTCACACTCTCTGTTAAAGCCCAACTTTATCATTTAGACATGGGCTACTTTAAAAGAAAGGAACAGTTCTATGGTTTTAAGGACGCAGGGACGAAAAAGAAATAAACTCACATTTTCATTTCTTTATTTCTTCTCAAACTCTCTAACTTGCTCACTTAGTTACACAATCTGAGGGTTAAACAGGAATGAAATTATCCTCCTGTCCTGTTAGATCATGATTCATTTCTTCTCAGCCTGTCACAGCCCTGTTATTTTTTCTCTTTGCCGATCCTGTCCCATCCTGATGGCGTTCACGTTTCATTCCTATTCCATTTCAATACCAAGTCATTATTTTTCATGTTGAGCTTAACACAGCTTCTATTCAAAGGTAACTTTAAGGCTCCTACATTTAGCTGAAATCATTTTTCCAGTTTGTGAAAACAAGCCAATGTTGAACTGATTCTCTGAACTGACAAACAGACTTGACCGGGATCATTGTCTCTGTGATAAAGCTAAACTGTGAAGGGTGCTTCACTGTCTGTGACACTGTATGTCCTTGCTACATTAAAATCTTCCCTAGAGCGGCTATAACTGCACTAATGACTAGTTGTTATATGCTGGGAGTGTCTTAAAATTGGAAGACACTGGTATTGATCAACAACCCTGTCAACCCCTCAGATATAATATAGTCATTTTACTGCTAAAAGGCAGTAAAAATTACATTACCACTTTAAAAAAACCATGCAGCAAAAATGAATCCTGGCCGGTGGGTACATTTTTATGCTCATATAAGAACGGTAAAGCACAGGGCAAAATGGATTCATTATTTATGACTGAATATCGAAAACAGGAATAATAACATAATGAGGCTGAAGTGTTAGGACTACTTAACTGGAATCATAAGAGGTTTAGTGGCATAAATTCTTAATGTGGACATTTTGTGGCTGTTAGAAATGTTCCCCTTCATTGATTGAAAAGGGCCAAAGCAGCTAAAAACAAACATTTCAGACTCTTAACAAAGCAAACGCTCTCTGACGCAACTTCACCAGAAAGTTTCTACTGAGTACTAAATGCAAAGCAGACCAGTCTTTCACCTGGTGTGAACCTTAAAGGTGTCATAGTTTTGGAATCGCTTGTCATTGCGTGACATTTCGTGTCAAGAAGCAAAGGCAGAGGTGAGAGCGAGGCAAGAGGGGAGGAAGTAATGCGGCGGGCCAATTAATTCCTCCGCTCCCATCTCCGATTGCATTCGTGACATCAACACCGCCGCAGTTTGCACCCTTACCCCTGCATCAGTTATGCAAATGGCAATTTCACATGAATGGCAGATCGTCTTCCTGAAATGAGGATGGGCAAGAAGCGAAAATGAAAAATGGAGGAAGAGGCTGAGACGTGGGAGCCAGTCAGCCTTGAAATGATTTAATTTAAGTGATGAGGAGTTGACTTTGATAAGTTTGCATTTTAATAATGAACACTATGACCGCTTCAGGGGTCCAGTTACAGAGAAGCAGCATACTCGGCAAAAAAAGAAAAAAGAATTGAGACCAACAAGGCTGACAGTCAGTCACTGTAAGACACAACTGAGGCTGTAATCTGTGTGTGTGTGTGTGTGTGTGTGTGTGTGTGTGTTTGCGAATCTATAGTAAATAAGATGCTCCTGGGAGTTTTTTTTAACTTGAATTCGCTGCCAGGAGAAAAAGGCTTCAGCCTGTTATGTAGGATTTTTCTGATTTTCCAATATGCCAACTCTGGGGTGTGTATGCATCTTTAATGAGGCCTTTGCCTCAGTGCGATTTTAGACTGAGAAGGATTTCGGTCTACTGTCATTATGAGTGATTGTGCTTCCTCATGGCACATTCCAGTTGGATGTGGTAATAACTATCTGTCTGCCCCCCCAAAGCACCACTGATCTTATTATGATTATGACTTTTTCAGCCACTGTATATTCAAAACCTGTCGCATATCATTTATGTTGGGGCTCTTACAAACTTGGGAGTTCATCACACAGAAGTGTATGTTTATCGTATGTCGTATGTAAGTGTGTGAGAAGGCGTAAATAACTGAACACTTACAGTTCATACTGTATGTTAAAGGCACAGACACGACCAAAAATGACAAAGCAGGTTTCTCAGTGCCTTCCAGAACAGATAATGTAACTGCTCTGAAAATGGCTTTTATTCTACGGTGGTGGCAGAACACGAGCAAACTTTTGCACCAAATTAATTCAATTTAATGGAAATGCTGCGTTCAGTGGATTCACTCACAGCAAGCTGTCTTGACCGTGACCTTTAAGGGAATGGAGAGTCCAAAACAGAGGTAGCCATTATACACTGTTACCATCCTTTTTTACATAACTCCACTCTTCCTCAGTATAAAGTGCTCCACTAAAGAGCCATGATTTGAATTTTTGAAGGAACAAAAGGCCTACGACAGTATTAAAAAGTCTTAAATTCAATTCATAAAAATCGTTAAATATTTTTTCTTGCCTGCCACAGGCAGTACTATTAGTTATAAAATGTTTCTGTATGCAGTTGCAGGCTGTCGGGGGACGTTGCAGACCTACAGTATAAACTAAAAGTAGGATTGTTGCAACAGTGGATTGGGAGGCTGTTCAGTCAACACCATCAGACCTATAGCAAACAGTGTTACGACTGCTAGCCGCAGTAGCTAGGAAGCTAATTGTCTCATAATGGGCAAGTGTCGATTTTAGCAAAAACTTACATGAATTTAAATGAATAAATCATTTTTAATTGGTTAATCCATCCATCCATCCATTTTATGTTGCTTGATATAATTTAACTAATTATATCATTAGGAATTATATTGTTTTATACAGCTGAAAGTACTGGTTTTCACACTTTCATACTTTGAATCACAAGTAGTTGTCTAAAAGTCTGTTTACATCAGTGATTGCTGCAAAAAGAACTGGCCTGTATTTTCAATTACGGTGAACTGACAAACACAAAACATGCAGATCTGTTAAGTCAAACTCTTCAGCAATAGTATTTATGTGAATAGACTTTACAAATTATATTGTGGGGCTTTAAAGACAAGAAATTACAGAAGGAAGCAAAATCTATCTTTTTGCACTTGCTTACAATTCGCATCTGTTTTTGTTTCTCCTTCCGTGTGCTGCCTCTTTGCTGCAGGCCACATGACAAGCAGTTAAAGTTGAAAGTCGGCTCATATCATTTTCATGTCCGGGGACATCCCTGGTTTGTGAAGATCTAATAGGTCGTAATGAGCGAGCCGTCCCTCTCTCTCAGCCACCACACTCATTGGTAATGAATCGCTCAAAGGAATAGGTCATCTCTTACTGTCTGTAAGATTTACTACCGTCCATTTCATGTTGAGCCAGCAGAGGACAAAGGACTGTTTCACCTTCTCTCTCACCGTCTATTATGAGTTTATTCAATGCTGTACATTATGTGCCTACATATAATTCAATTCCCTTTGGCCAAAACTCAAGAAAGAATTTCTATTCATGCGCCGCAGTATGATATTCAGTAAAATGTAATAACCTTGGCTGCCCCAGTGTCCTGAAATGGACAATCTCAAAATGTCACTCACAGTCTCTCCTCTAGTTTCTTTATTTCCTTCCTTCTCTCATTCTTACTCTGCCCATTCCTTTTTTTCCTTTCTCTCTTTCAGACAGTTCTTACAGTCATGCTTTGCATTGCTGTTACATTGATTTCCATCCCACCTCTTTATTGAAAATAATAACTATTTCTACTTTTCATTTCTCATTTTCCTTTCCCTCTCTCTTTCTCTCTTTCACCCTGCTTCTTTCACAAAATACAGAAGCCAATTACATAAAGCTGCTCGTTGCTGGGCACACTACTAACAATCCACACTGTGTTTTTCACACAACCTGGTACACATTTCTGCATGAGACAAAATGTAAGAAAGTAAAGCAAAGTTTGCGTTCTTTGTCTTTTTTTTTAGCATATTCAGTTGAGTCAGCTTTAACTTTGTTGTGTACTGGTTCTTCAATGTCAAAAAACTACACAGTATCTTCTTTTAAACCCTTTGAACAAGGTTAAGCGATGCAGCAGCCACAGGAAAGCTGAAAGTCCATTGAAGTATTTGAGGCAACATCTGTCTGTATGTGTTACTCACATCCCCAAATAAAGTCAAGTAGCCAGAACATTACAGGGCTGAAGCTCATAGAGATAAGAAACCCCTAATAAGGTTTGAAAGACTAAAGCTAGTGATTCTTGACAAGCTCTGTAATAAAACACAGACCCTTAGAGTCGGTGTCAACCAAACTACTGAGAAAGTATTTTACTTTTTACAGGAGAAATCAGCATCTTTACATTGTGTCTACATTCGTTAGATTTGTTCTTGCAGAGTCGGCACTTGGCAAACTGACAAAATGACAAGCACGCGCACACACACACACGCACACACACACGTGTGTGAACAAGCAACACAATTTACTATGTAAATGGACTTAAATGCCATGAGTCTTTTTAAATGTCAGTGCACTCGATTTTAACATAAAGTAAGTGCAACCAGGTGCAGAACAGATCCATACTGCTCCAGTTCAGGCTATATTTGTATACATGAACAGTTCAAATTCCAATGAACAAGACAGTAAACTTTCAAACGGGGCTAATGTTTTTTCTTTCCTGTTTTGATAACGGAATTAAACTAATTCAGGCGTAAAAACTCGAGCTCAAACAAAATCAGTTCAAGCTTCACTGCCATTGGAGCAGAAAATTTCTCTTTACAGCATGACAGATGACATTCCTGCCTTGTGTTTTACTGATGCTGATCCTTTAATAATATATATTCTGTTCTGTCAACTTACTACTTTATTACAATTTAGCAGCATAATAATGCTTTTGAGTATTTACCTTTTGTGCATGTTCTATGGCATCTGAGGGGGAATTATTCTACCACTGTACATTTGGTGTGAAAGTGGCAAAACACATGATGAGCTTATAAAATATGATGCATAGTTACGTTAATTAATTAATGACAGACAGAAATGTGTTGGCATATGTTTCATTTTCACTCTCTTAGCCAAATGAATCTATTTCTGTGCTTGATCTGGAGTGCTTGTCACTTTATTTTTACGCCTTGAAATACTTATGTATTACATGACATTATGAATATAATGAATGAAACAATGAATATATTTACCTTCAATACATTAGTACATTTTATTAAAATGTACTTTTACTTCATTCCTAATGGAGGACTTTTGACGTTTAATGTAGAGAATGTAGAGATCTTCCTCAGATGACGATTTTAGCATAGTATACAAATGACATACTATGTAAAATACCTCAGGACACGATTAGTAAATACTATACGGTAAGAAACCATTACAAGGAGCTGTCGGTTATTTTTTTTACATTTCATTTTATATTTTTAATGCAGAGCTACAGTAAGCAATGTCTAACATATATTTATACATTAAATAAGTGTGCACTCCAGGTTCTATTAAGAAGTAAAACTAAACAACAGTAGAGGTTACTAAATATCCAATTAAAGAAAACATGATTAGAACATCCCTAAATTAAAGTCTGACACCGGTAACACCTGCACCTGAAATTAAGGAATGTGTGAGATGTGGAGGAGTCAGATATATGCCTATACAGATGATCGGATATCTGGATAATGTATCATACAGGGATACGAATAGCCAGGCTATTATATGAACCAGTATAAGAAGCAAAATGGGATACTAGTGTGAGTAAAGTTGAAGTAAACTAAAATATTATCAAGTTATTTGACTATAAAAAGGTCAGGGTGCCAGTTGATGTCTGGCCTGGGGCACCCCGTCAGATAGTCATTACACTTGACTTTCAGATTTGGAAGCAAAGTTTTTTTCCCAGAACTAGAAAATTATTTCTGGACAGTATAAAAATGTTAAAAAATATGCTACTCAGGATATGAGACTCCCCAGTAGCCAGCAGCTGCAGGAGGAAGGCAGTGTGTGGCATTTTCCTCACAGAGGTGAACCACAGGCTGGGAACTGTGATCTCTGAGGGGAAATTTCACAGCGGCTTTGAGCTGATGTTTGAAGGAAAGGGTTAACTCTCAGCTCTTTGCTTTCATCTTCGAAAATTCTGCTGCTGCTGTTCAGCTCTGGGGGAATTATCATGTTGAGCCCCCCTATGGCGCAACGTGTGTCAGTCTCCATATGTACTGTATGTGCATGCCCATATGTGTCCATGCATTTGCCTTCATGTGTGTATGGGAAGGAACCTGCACATGCAAGCAGTTTGTGTATTCTGTTGTAGCTGACCAAGAACCACACAAGAAGAGGCATAAGGTCAACCTCAAGGTTTGTTATTATTTTGGTTACTATATCAGATTATATTGTGATGAGGGTTAAAGTTCAGGTATACTTGCTGCCAAAACAAAGATAAATACATACTTACTTATACAGACCAACATACATGTTTGAAGAGTAAAAATGTGCCGCAGTCTTTGCAGAATCAATATCAGGCGTTCTTTCTTGTGACAAAGTGTCTCTATTTACTTTTTGGTCAGTTGCTTTTGTTTCAGCGCTAACGTTTAATAATCAATTCATCAAAATGTCTTGCTGAGAAAATTAAAGGTTGTTTATGCTTTCATGATGGATTCAAAATGCCTCTAAAGTCTCACATTTACCCGAGCTGGCTTTGTCGCTCTTTCACAGCTGCCGTTGTTGTTATTCTGAGTTTGTGTCATTTCTATTAGTTTTTCTAGGTTACAGCCAGCTCTTTATATTGTCTTCATGTTGCCTACCTAGCATGGAGAGTAAATCAATGAACAATATGAAACTGCAACAGAGATTTGTATGAGTTCATGTGCTGATTCTATTTAGGCATGTTCCTCTTCATTGCTAGCATGCTGATGCCTCTGGGGGTTTTGATGCACCCAACCCCTGAATCCAGTAATAATAATGTGCGTATGTGAGTGTACACAGAAGGATTCAGAGCAGCTCCATCCTCTGATTCATAACCCCAAACAAGCACACAACCTTACGTCTTTTCATAAAGTGTGTGTATGAGAACAAAAAAAGAAAGAGATTGGCTGGATTCACATATCAAAGACTCTTTTGAGCTCTCCACTCATAGAGACTTGCTGCTTTGAGGCACAGCCCTTGTTACCCATCATGCTTAGGCTACATTAAACATCTATCACACGTTAGCACTCATGTAAAGCATATCGTTTCCCAGAATCGATAAAGCTAAACTAATTTCTCAAAGTGCCAGGTTGCGCCTCTGTGACGCAGAGACGAGAGTGAAATTTGGAAATGTCAAAGCAAGCTTTAAAAGCAGGAAATATCACCTTCTGAAGTAATTGTTGAGTCCTTGGCATTTATCAATAACACCTTCAAACCCACCCCCTGATATATTACGGTCATTTTGTGTTGCAGGCCAGTGAATGTCTTTCTTATATTACCTTTAATGCACTGCTGATCTGGCTGACAGCTTTTTGGGCCTGTTGATAAAGTGAACAAATCCTTTGACTGAATCCTCTGCTAAGCAACACACATTTGTTAAAATTAAGACAAAATAAGATCACAACACAGAAAACTTCACATTTTTAACTCTCTAGTCTGTACTGCAGCAGTACTTGGAAGGGATTAGACTTGGTACAATACCCTGCTGCAGTAAAGAGAAATATGGATGGTCGCAGAGTTGTTAATTGGAACAGTAAAAGCAATCTGACTGGCTGGCCTCTGCAGGTTGCCTTCACTGTAGACATGACAGCATCACTTAATTTCCACTAAAAAGCAGCTCAAAGTATTTATGATAGCCTGTCTTGTGAGTTAAAGTGATGGATAGAAAATCTTTTTCTTTCTTTAACTCATTAAGCCTTTGTGAGAAATACATTGCTGCTCCATTAAAGGAAGATTTGTAATTTGTGTAAGTTGTGAAAGAAGAAGTGACACATTCTTCTCCTTACAAATGTAAAGTTCCATTCTTAAACAATAAAAAACACAGGTGCTCAAAACAATACACTCAGTAGTTTTGCTGCTACAGCCTTACTTGGTCTGGTATGACCAGTAGCTTAAGGTGACTAATGTTATTTGATAATAACAAATATTAGATAAATATTGCAGTATAATGGACAGTACTGAATCAGTTCACTAACTTTATGACACTTCTCTAGTTTTGCTATTGTTATCGTGGGATTTAGCATTTAGTATCATACCATAATTGTCATTTGTGGCTGCTGTTTAGCAAAAGTTACATACATTAAGTATAATAGGCCTTAACTATTCTGCAACAATCTGCCAACAGCCACTGCAGGGTATTATTTTCCCACAGACATTCTAGATGCAGCAGACCCAAAGAGACTCAAATCACTGATGCTACTTTCTAAAATATTCTTGTCCCGTATGAATGAAAACAGGATTTAATTAGAATTTATTGAATCATTCCTCTCAGAGGAATAAAATGTTGGTTTTGTACACCTACATTTTTGACATTTTGGTGACCTCCCCGAAACTGCATCATTTTCTGCTGTTAAAATGATTCTTCCATTTGCTTTAGTCAAGTGAAATGTTTCGAAATCCTTTGAAATCCTTTTTATTTTAGCTGAGTGATTCAGTGTTTTCTGGGAAATTGGGGAAGTTCTACACATCTTAGTACATATGAAACCCTTTCAAACCCCACTGGGCAAACTCAAAAATGCTTGATCTTCAAGCTATAAACAAATCTCTCTCTCTTTGTTACTGAAAAGCTCGTGTTTTCATAAGACAAACAACAAATTAGCAGTCGTATAAGTCTTAGCTTCTGCACCACACTGTCCTTTCTCCAGTAAACACTAAGCCTTCTGTTCAAAACCTAGGTGTGTAGTTTGATCTCGGCCTTAATTTTGAGTTGCATATTAGCAAGGTCATCCAATCTTGTTTTTAGCGTTTCAGGAATATTGTCAAAATCAGTCCATTTCAGAATTTAAAGCAACTCAATGGAACTTTTCATTTTGTGTTGATTTTGGCGGTCCCTGTGGACCAAGGCGGTAGCGTTTCACCTAACGTTACGTTACATGTTCCCTCCACCTCGCTCCCCACCGCAAGGAGAGTACTTCACCTGGAGGAGAGTGGGCGGCAGCTCCAGAGACGGACCCTCAGTTAGCAGCTGAAGCAACTCGAATTCAACCAGAGCAAACCCCAACACCGTTTCGTCTGACTTCACGAAAAAATCCGACCCGGTGGCCAGCATTGCGAATAACCATTAGAAACTAATAGAAATAGCCAATCTTCTCTCTGTTGGTCTTGCTTGCTTATGTAGGTCATATAGAGGCATCAGTATTAAACTGAGACTGTTTCATAACCAGTTAAAAACTCCATAGAGTACTTTTAAGAGACAATAAATCTGTCCTACATACTTTTCTCTACATAGTTTTCTCACAGTTAGATTGCTGTAATGGTCTCTTAAGAGGCATAAATCCGAAAACAATTCACAAATTGTACAGAATACGGCAGCTAGACTACTAATAATGGAAAAGAGAACATATCATTCCCCTTTTAATGTCTCTACGTCTTTTCTCACATATTCATATATGACTTTGTATGTGTATTTTTCCATTAAAGCACTCTGGATTGATAAGTGGTGTGACAGTGTTAATAAGTGTTAATCATGAGGCACTGGTTTTCAAATGGATTAACCGTGCAGAAATCAATGTCAAATATAAATCCACTCCACCAATTAGCAGCTCTGTTATAGCTCGTATTCCTGTGACATATAAAATGCATCCTGCTGTAAAACACACTGCAACGGTGCATCAAGTGTTAAGTCACTGACACTGGTTTGATTCAAATGGATTGGCTATGCGGGAATCAATATCAAATGTGAATCCATTTCGGTGATAAGTCTGATTCCTGCCTGGGGAGTCGGCATCATCTCCTACTCTCTTGTCAGCATGCATCAGCAGCCGCATCCTGTGCGCTCTGAGTAATATGACACAGCCACAGAGAGGGCGAGTTAACGCACACTGAAGAGATACCGAGAGAAGGAAGGAGAGAGATACTGATGTGAGGGGAGGGAGAGAAGTCGGGTGAAGATACTCAGCGATGAAGAGAGCAGAAGCACAGACAGAGAGATATATAACGGCAGACAAACCCCTCGTCCGTCACTAAATCATGTTTGTCATTCTCGCAGAGAGAAAGAGAGAAAGAGATGCTTCGTCCCAGGGGGAGCTTTGACTGCTACTCCTTGATGTTTGTGAGAATCTATATCCTATATTCATGTATTCCCACACTCAGAACATTTTAATTTGGAAGTTGATGTTCAGAATTTGTTTTTGTTGCAGCTGAGAACAAAACATAGCACCCTGGTTGCTAAATTCATCCAAAATTCCAAAAGTGAATTAATCAATACGATGAATATTAATTAATCACTTTTCGCAGCAGCGAAATTTATCTTTCATCCGCTATCAGTGGTGCATGTTACAGATTTTTGAGCTTGGAGATTGGATCTTTTATTACAAAAATGCACCTTGGGTATCATAGTTCATTTCTTATGTTCTTTGACTTCTTATCAAAGTTGTTCATAATTTATACTAATGTTTCAACCAGGAGAATTTCAAGCAGATCCAAGCCGTAGAAGACTTCCAACTGTCAGTCACGTAACATTGACTTTTACCTCCAAAACCAGGGGTGCCCAAAATAACTCCTATTACTTCTCTATTACTGTCATTTCGGGTACACTCACTTTCAGTTTTACCTCAAAATAAAGTGGACAGAATAATCTGGCATGTTTACAACCTGTCTGATGTTCTGAACTCACGTGTTTCTTGCCCTGTGAGTCGCTGGATTTCAGCTATTAACACCCAAGCTGTAATAAACTTGAATTATCCTTTAATATAATGCAATGGTTTTAATACTAGTATATGTTGCAGCATTTAGGATGAAACTGCATCGTTTCAAGACAAGACATTACAACATAAACCCTCTCCCTAGCTAAATTATCCCATTAAAAGAAAGTGCAGGAAAGCAGAAAGAATTCGGAAAAAACATAAACTTAATGACTCTTTATTTACCCTCAGAGGTCTGATGAAAATATTTCAATGTAGTGTAAAAAGAGCAAGGAATACATATTTTCCCCACCTGATTGCCTCTTAAAACCACAATTCCAGGGTTTTATTCCAGACTACTGACTCAGGGATCAGCCCTCCTCTTACCCACTTCCCTGAAGTCTCCACAGCAAAATGTGAAGAGTACCTCAATCACTTTATCAATAAAACGAAGAAGATCAGACTACAAATGTATCCCCCATCATCTGAAATTTACATCTCTCCTGAGCCAGTTCCTTTAGTTTTGAACAATAGGTCTTTCAACCCTGGAAAAAACGCCTCCATGAAATCTTCTTACCCACTTGGTTTTTAAAATCTGTTTTTCACACCATTGGACCTAATATTCTTTCCATTATTAACTTTCTTATGTAGTTTTAAGCATTAAATTGTCCAGCCTTTATTGAAAAAGTTTACCCTTGACCCATTGGTCCTAAAATATTTTCAGGACTTCCTTCACACCTGCCTCTGGTGTCCCCCAAGGTTCAATTTTAGGTCCTCTTTCATTCTTCATTTATATACTGCCACTGAGCCACATATTTCAAAAACACAATTTAGATTTCCATGCGTACGCTGACGACACGCAGCTGTATGTTACCCTTAAACCTGGTGAGACTCCAAATATAGCCCGACTCCTCAGCTGTCTTTCTGACCTCCAGAGCTGGATGGTGCAGAACTTTCTGCAAGTGAATGAATCAAAATCTGAAGTTCTTTTATTTGGCCCACTTTCTCTGTCTGCTCCTCTATAAGCCAAACTTTGTTGTTTATCATCCAATATAAAATGAGTCTGCTTGCAGTCTAAGGGTTATATTTGACTCAAACCTATCATTTAACAACCAAGTATCCAGTGAATGGTACAATCATACTTCCTTCAGCTGAGGACAATATCTAAAATTAAATCATTTTAAACAGCTGCAGATCTTGAGAAAGTAATCCATGTCTCTATTTTCTCTCACTTTGACTACTATAATCCTCCAGCATCAGCCATAAGTCAACTGCTTGCCTCCACTCCAGAAAAAATGCTGCTGCTATGCAAACTCTAGGAAATCAGATCAGAGTGGTGACCAGGCCTTTTCGTTCTTTGGAACTCCCTGCCTAGTCAACTCTGTAGTGTCTTTTAAATCACTTCATTCAAACTCACTTCATCGGGTAGCCTTTTTTAAAATTCTAACTGTATCTTGTTTTGGTCTAATTTTTCTATGCTCCTCATTGTTTTACTGTTATATTCTGTGTTGAACTTTTAAATTCTTATTGTAATCTAATTAATTCAGCATTTTTATTGTTTACTCTGTTGGTTTTGCTGTTAAAGCACTTTGTAACTCTGTTTAGTAAAGTGCTATATAAATAAAGTTATTATTATTGTTGTTAATTCAGTACAAGAGCTCTGTATTCTTATCATGATCCGTTTTGATGAGATCATTTCAACGATGTGTTGATTCGACTTTATGGTCATTTTTCAGGCTGTAGTTCGATTGCAGTGCATTCTATTCTGAGCTGTTCCTGTTATTTTGTCCACCCCGCTGTAAATTCCCACCGGTGCTGTCAGTGTACAAGCCCCTCCAAACCCTTTTCCTCTCTTCCTCGTTAAACCAGCATCTGCTGAGGTAAGAGGCCTAAAACCCCCTACCACACACACACACACGCACACACATGCACACTTTCCCCCCTCCCTTGCATCGCATTCTCTCGAGCCTACCATCTGCCACAGAGTTGGACAAGACCCCACTAACACGGCAGCCACACACACACACACAAGCTTACACCCTCATTTCAAACCCTTGCAATTGCTGGAAAACATATCCAGTACAGATGCACATGAATGCACACAAATACACATGCACACACTCACACACACACACACACACAACACAACACAACCTAAAGTTAGCCAGGCTGCATATTTAATGAGGAGCCCCCCCACGAACAAAACAGCTTGCAGGGTCACAATGGTTTCGAGCAAAGCCCCACCCCGCTGCACAGAGCCAGTGAACTCCTCCCCTCCACTGTGTGATTGGCCCGAAGAGGAGGAGACAGGGAGGACAGAGAGGGGAGGTTAGAGGGAGAACAACAAACTCTAATTACTCCTCTGTGGCTCTCGGGCCTCTCCAGCATTTTTAATTCAGGAGTAAAGAGAGAGAGAAGGAGGAGAACAGAAAGGAAAGGCGAGGACGGTGCAAACAGAATAAAGACCCCTGCTGATTGAACATGAAACATCTCCCTGTGGCTCCCCCTCTGTCTCCTCTCTTCTTTCCCTCTCTGTGTGTTGTACATAATGCCCCCTCACTTTCACTGCAATTGTTCATCACCCCTCAGTTATCCACAGTGAATAATGATGTTTCCTCTTGGAGAGAAAGAGGCAGAGGAGCAAGCCTAAGGCCATGCATTCTGATGGTCTAAGCATTCCCCAGTCACACTCTGCTCGGGCAGGATCAACAGTGCAGCAGGGAGGGAGGGAGGACGCCTGAGCCGCCTCCTGCATCCATATTCTGTGGGTTTCGTGTTTGTTTGTAGCGTTTTACTCATTATTTACAATCTGTATCACCCAAAAGTCCCTCTGCATTTTCCCCTCCTGCAAATATACACAGAGGCGGGGCGAGAGAGGAACAGTGGACGATGGAGACTCTGTTGTCGTCTTTGACAAACAGACCCGGGCAAATTAGCAACATTATGTCTTCTCTCTGGGGACATTCGCTCTCGCCTGCCCCTGCCATGCTGCCATCATCGTCACTGTCACCCGGACGGAGCCCGTGGTGGGGCAAAGCCACTTGAGGAGAGCTTCCTTCCAAGAGAAGCTGAAGCTAAAGAGACAGCTGGGCCCCGCTCCAGAGTCTCCGGCTATTTCAAAAAGGCTGCTCAGTTCATGGCAGCCAGCCACATTACATTTCATTTTTTGTGGGTTCATTTGCTTTGTTTCTAATTTTCGTCTTTGCCAGTTTCCCCAAATAGATTTGAGTCTATCGTCTGTACTAGGCTATGGTTGATTGACAGGAAAATTGAGGCTGCAGCTATTTGGCTAGATCACTGGGCTGGGGCACAAAGAAAAAAAGGCATATTTGGTCATATTCTTGCAATAAAGTGTTATTTTTGTCATATCCTACAAGCTAATAAAATCTTTTATAACCAGGCCATGTGCAGCATTATGGTCCTGCTGTAATAGAACCCATTAAAGACACATTATCTGGTTCAGTGTGTCTCTCCGCTGCCTGTGCCGATGTAGGATGAAATGGGCCATTCTAATCCTCATTAACATAGCTAATTTCACATAAGAGAAAGTTGATAGTGGATGTCAAAACCATTCAAAGGTCACCCAAGCAAGCTACATCATTTGATATGCAAGTACGCATGCGCAAATGTGGGTCTGTAAGTGTGGTTGTGTAAATGTTCTACGTGTTTGAACATTTATTAGTTGTTCTCCTTCATATACTGTAAGCCTTTCTCAAAGGCAAATCAGTGTCAATGCAGAGCGGTGCATGATAATATGGATAAAGTTGTCAAAGCCAGTAGATGATGGTTGTTCGTGCACACAGAAGGAAAGATGGGATAAAAGGAAGGGACAAGGAGGAGAAAGGGCAACAGATATTCAGCCTTCCCTCTCCTCCCCTCTGAGGCTGTGAGTGCTACAGATAACCTTTGGTCAGAGGGATGAAAGTGGGGGAACAAACATGTGACACGTTGCTCCTTCAACAGACACTGGCACAAAGCCATGTCACAAGGGGAAAGAGGGGACAGGTCCGACATTAGAGGCATGACGATGCTGCCACATGACCTTTAAAGGGGACAATTAACTGAACGTCACTCTTCGTGCCAGCTGCGTTTGGCTGTATGTCACACGTGTCCGACTGCACACGAGAGTGAAGAGACATCATACAAATGTTTGGTGACGAATCAACACCAAAGACAATACTTTGAGTTCTTAACCTCTTAAAGGCTCTCGCTAAGCACTGATTTGCAGGTCAAACGATGTCTAGGTGTCTAGGTCAAAACTAGACTAAATTAGGATGAAAGCCAAAAGTTTTAAAGAT
Source organism: Oplegnathus fasciatus (assembly GCA_003416845.1). Lineage (NCBI taxonomy): Eukaryota > Metazoa > Chordata > Actinopteri > Centrarchiformes > Oplegnathidae > Oplegnathus > Oplegnathus fasciatus. The sequence continues at coordinate 50,967 of NTHP01000818.1, read as the reverse complement.
ATTTTTAACATATAACTGTTGTTTCAACAGCATTTATTTGACTGTATTTCGAGGGAGTAGCAGGTGCTAACAACATGTTAAAATATAGTCACTGAACTGCTGTTGAAACAATGCCACAATGCCAAACATATGCCACATAGACATTTAAAATAATCACTTTTTAACCAAATTGATCCCAGTTTTCAATTAGACAACTAGATGCCTTTTGACCTATAAATTACCAAAAGCATGGTCTTTGGGGCTAGACTGACTTTCGGAGATATGATCGACTTGTTCTTTGTGTGACAAAAACAACATCAAATCTGAATTTCTCAAAGAAATATCTAACAATAAATGCTAGAACCTCTGGGAACTGAATGTCTTTCATGCTATCGCCCTGGCATGCGCACACAAGGATACCAACTGTATGTATAACTGTATGTGACACAAAAGATGAGTTTTGTAGTTCTGGCATCAGAAAATGTAGAAAACTGTTGACAAACAAACACCACGGTCCTTCTTAGCAATCACTCCACAACCACTTGGTGATGTTTTGTATAAACAAGCATGTGTTGCAATGGAGAGTTGCTTGCTCAAAAAACAGAAGCTTGACAATCTTTGACAACTCTCACTGAAGCAGCTAGATAGCAAACACATTTCGATCGAGGGCAAAAAAACACACGATGCGTTTGTTCTTTGACTGCGATTAGAAAGTAGAGAACTCACCTGATCACCCTCCTGCGGGCGGTGATGCTGGCAACGATGACGCTCTCTGGTCTCGGGGTGGCCACAGCCTTGAAAGTCCCCTTCCAAAACTTCTCAAAGAGCTGCTTCTCTTCCAGCTGCTGGAGGCCGGCAGTGCTGCCCTGCGATCCCAGGGATGGAGAGGGGCCACTCGGTCCGAGCTGGAGCGAACACGGGGGCTGCATCTGTGGTTCTTGGTCTCCAAAACAAACCAATAGAGTCTACACTCTCATGGAAACAAACACTCGCACTGATTGTTGCTCAGGAGCTGTCCAAGTACTGAATCAAACCGTGCAAAGTGCAGCAACTGTTTCACACCGTCGTCTCCTCTCGCAGCAGCAGGTCAATGTGTCAGCGCGTCTGTCTGCTCTTGGCTCTTGAGCGGGAGCGTGGGGAGAGGGACAAAAGCTGACCCTCTCCAACTGGAGGCTGGGTATTGTTCTCCCAGATGAGGGAAGGAGGGGTGGGGGAGATTGTGTTTCTCTCTCTCCGCCTCTTCTCTTCTGTCACATCTGCTGCTTTTTGGGACGGGGGTCTGGGTCGGGGTTGGGAGTCGGAGCGCTCCTTTTCTCCCGCGTGCTCCTGTCGGCAGCTTCACACAGAACTAGGTATCACTCACAAGAGACGGAGCATGTTTCAGTCCCGAGGAGTGAGAGACTAAGTGGTTTTCTTGTTGCTGGAGTGCAATGTTATGGTGTAGAGATGATTGTACGCCTACGCGCGCCGGCTCTGGGCTGAGCGGGTGTCAAAGCAAGTGCTGCGGCGTGTCTGAGGGCAGGAGTGAATGTGCGTTGGAGAGTGTGTGAGTGAAAATCAAGTGAGGAGCTCAGCTGAGAGCGGCTTGTTTTGTGTCTCTCAGCCTGTGACGTCAAAGTTGGGGGTTGGACGCTGGGGAGAGGGACACCTTCTGTCATCCTCTCTCTCTCTCTCTCTCTCTCTCTGTCTCTCTCTCTCTCTCCCTCTGTGTCTCTGTATTACACTTGTCTCACTCTCCTATACCCTTGATTAGGTTCACTTCTCATCCTGTCAGTGCCAGCATCAGTTTCTCTCTTTCTTTCTTTATCTGTTTCTTTCATTCTTTGTGTCTTTGTTTGCTTTCTCCCTTCATTCCTGCCTTACTCTTTTCTTCTTCTGTCCTTTTTTTCTTCTTCCCTTCCTTTCATCATTTCTTTCTTTCAGTAAATACTAGAGCTACAACAATTAGTCAATCAATCTATTAGTTGATCAACAGAAAATTAATTAGCAACTATTTTGCTAATTGATTAATCTTGTTTTTAAGCAAACAATCCAAACGTTCTCTGGTTTCAGCTTCTCCAATGTGAGGATTTGCTGCTTTGCTTAAATATCTCTGGACTGTTGGTCAGACAAAACAAGACTTTTGTAGATGTTACCTTCGGCTCTGGGAAACTGTGATGTGTATTTTTTTTTTAGTATTTTCTGACATTTAAAGGCCAAATGATTAATCGATAATGAAAATAACTGTAAGTTGCAGTCCTACAAATTCATTTTTGAAAACAAATAATGCTTTCCTGAATGGAGGTTTCAGGGTTTTTTAGGTGTTCTCAATAAATTACTGTATTTTTCTCCTTAGTCAAAATCTGTTGAAATCTGTTGCTTTTTTTTCCGTTGAATTTACATGTGCACAAAATAATGTAGACAAAATAACCACTCAGAAATCCCTCGTGTTTTGATTCATCACCCTCATCAGCTACCTCCAGCTTTTTCCAAACATTACATCTTCCAGTGAACCTTTCTGTAATGTGTTATGTTGCTGTTCATTACTGCTTTGCGATGTATTGCCTTTTTTTTGTCTGTTATGTTGAACCTACAGTCACCGCCGAGTTGACTAATGTTGAGGGCGAACAAGTCAAATTTTCTGCAAAGACCAATAAACGCCATCGTCAACATATAGCTGTATGTGATGACAACATACCTCTTTACACCTGCAGGTGCAAAGTTATCTAATAATGAATGATAACCATAGAAAGAGTTGATAAAATAATATAACCATCTTACTATATATCATATAATCCGACACAAAACTACAAAACATCATCCTGAGAAAGGACCACGTCATTGGATCCACAACTTTTTCACTCGGTCTCATCAATAATTGAACATTTGCAGTTTCATGAATGGGTTGTATTTACTGAGCAAGTGCTGTATAGGATGGTAAGTTATTGTAAGGTGCTGCTATTATTTTCTCTGATTACTGATATGTCTACTCTATACATAGTCTGCAATATGTTGTAAACTCAGTCTTTCTTTCTTGTACTCTTCCCTCACACACACACTCCATCAGTGTCTTGGACAAAAGGCTGAGTAAATCAGCATAACAAAAGGCCTGGCTCAGTGAGGACCAGCCGGTGCATGTGGCTGACACAAACCTCCCCTGGGGGGTTTCAGCTTTTCCCTGCCGTCGGATACCTCCTCCTCTCCTCTCCTCTCCAGTCTGCTTCTACACGACACATAACACAGAGCAACAACTCAACAATCTCCACCCCAACCCTCCCTCCCTCTCTTCCTCTCCTTTCCTCTCTTTCGCTCTGCCTCTAATGCTGCATATCATTGGCCGCTTGCTACTGCTGTAACTCGTGGGACTCTGCTTGGAAATCTTGGGAGGGATTATTGACTACTACAGGGATTCCACCCCGTTTAGGCTACAACAGACGCTCTGTGTAATACTTTAAAGGATAAACATTATTTATAGACTTTTGGAATTGCTTGCAAGCGCTCACATGAGATAGCAAACCTAGCTGATATACTGACAGCCTTAATGTGGAACAAGTTCACTTTTGTTACTTTCTACAGAGGCAGAGGTGTAAAATAGTGTAAAAACTTTCTACCTATTCAGTTCATGGCAGCTTTTACCCAACATTTGTTCTGCTGTTTTAAAGCTTTTACGATTATGTCTGCGTTTTATGCTCTGTTTGAAAGATAACTGATCTGTGGTTTCCCTGTTTAAAGCCAAAAATCACACTCTTTGCATTACTGTCAACCGTATTCCAAAGCATTCCATGAATTTTTAGATTGATTTCCAATTTTCCAGACAGCCACTGGCGGCCATTAATTTCAGGACACTTTTAAAGGCAACCTTCAAAGACTCCACCACAATGAACAATTACCCATCTTTCTTATTTTATGGTTATGTGTGCAGCTGTGACTGAGCTGGGACAATTCTTAAAACTGTAATGGACGGTGCATTCAAGGAATTGATTACTGACTGCCAGAAAGCATTGCATTGATTATTTTCAATATCGATTTATCTGCCAATTACTTTTACAGTTATTTGTTTCTTTAGTCTATAAAATGTAAAAAAAAAATACAAAAATAAAACAGAGTTGCTTGCTTAGTTAAAAAAAACCCAGCACCATTAAAATCTAGATTAAGAATAAAAAAATAAATAAAAACACTGACACTTAAATGCTACTCATTTGTTTCTTACATGACAAAGGTTGATGGATTTACTGGAGATGCCTTGAACAGAACACCAGAGAGTTTCCCAAACAGTAATTTTAATTGCGATGGATTACTTATCCTCAAGCAAGTTTCAGTTCTCTTCTATATGGAATATTAAAATAAACTGAAACCACGGGCTGCCTGAAAGACGTAGTATTAGAGTGGATTTAAACTTTTACATTAGGGGCTACAGCATAGCACATACCACATACCACTTCCATCACCATAGGCTGATGTGCACCACCTCAAAAATTCAAGCATACGTCAGGACCGCAGATACACAAGGGGGAGACCACAAGTACTGTGACTGGTCAGCTCAGGTTTGTATTTTCTCATACATGATGAGATTGTTGATAATAAAGACAACATCAAGCATGTTGGAGAAAGGCTCAGGGGTCTTTCAACATATTTTGTGATCTATAGTAGCAAAGCCATTCCCTCCGCAAACCCTCTGCGTGCTGCAATCTTAACTCTCTCTGGATCGCAGTGAATAAAAGAACGTAAACAAGGCAAACCATCCAATTAATGCTCTGTATTAGTTATGAGATGATTTGCTGATTATTCACTTCACAGAATCCACAGAAAACTTTGATAATCAATGAATCATTTAAGTCATTAATCAATAAAAAGCAGAACATTTGCTGGTAATGTGACAGGATGTTGGTTTCTCTGTACTCTATCATTCTAAATTGAATACATTTGGGTTTTGGACTGTTGGCTGGGAAAAACAAGCAATCCAAAGACATCAGTGAGGGCTCTAGCAAATTGTGATCGGCATTTTGCATTATTTTTTGACATTTTGACACATTATTTGACACATCATAAACTAAACAATGAAATGGTTTAATAAAAAGCAATAGACAGATTAATCAATAATGTAATAAGATTATCATTAGTGGCATCCTACTATATATCACAAAGTGAATAAAAGAGTGTGAACACAATTTCTTTCGGGTATATAATTACAGCATGACGTGACCTGATAATGTCAGGAGGACATATTCGTCAAGTGATGTTATGATAAGTAGTATAAAGTATAAAGTTATGATATTCTGTAGAAACGGGTTAGCATAATACAAACAACATATTCTTTAGATGAAATGAAGCAAACTACTATTATGGTCTTTTAATTAGTTTTCTTCACACATGCTGAATGCTGATGGTGCATCTGCTCTGGATGACTTTGACAGTACATTTCTATAAATAAGGATCAGTGCAAGACTTTGTTTCTATACAGGATGAAGCAGGATCATCATATGAACAATACTCCCTCGTTGTGTGTGTGTGGTCAACGTGTCATAAACAAAAGTTTTCACACACTGTACTGACAACATTGTAGTGTGAATTTCTCTTTCCCCTGATGAGGAGTTGTAGGCGTGGGCAGGAATTAATATCTCTCCTTGCTAATAGGTATGCATAAAGACATAGCGTTGTACCTCGTCTGGATTAATAATGCATATATTAGCTGATAACATGAAACCTTGATGTATAACAACGGCAGTCACTTAATGATAAGTGGCTGCTTCATCAGTGTGCTTTGCATAAAGATGGAGCAGAGGCACTCTTGAATCAAACCAGAGGGCAAAGACGAGCCCGGCCCAGCAAAACACAGAATATGTTTCATTTATGGTGGGGAATATCAAACAGCCGCTTCTGCCGTGAGATGAAGTCGAGGTTATATTGGAGGGCTGTGCTGAGGGCAATGGGGTGGACTTCCTCCTGCTGAGTGTTTTTATGAAGTGCTTTTGCTAGCAGTGGTTTTATATGGAAAGTTGAAGCTGAAGGACACAGAACTGTTGTGGAAAAAGTCATTAAACTGTGGAGAGACAATCATTTCATGTTTTAGCCTTGATGTTTTTGCGGAGAGAATTGCACCTAGTGACAGTAATTGGTTTTGAAGTGTTACATGGCATCACATACATAAGAGAATTAATACTATTCATCATAGTCGGTGCTATTAATGTTGGCTTCTATGGTGAAGACATCACATTAATATAACATGAAAAGCTGAGATCATGTCTGATTGAGCTACTTTGCATGTAGCTCTACACACCAACGACAACTTTAAGCCTATTAACAAGGCAACTGAACAGTCCTCTGTAATTTTCCGGGTTAACTGATACACGGCCACAGCTAAGCATGAAGCGCATCCATTCACAGTAAATCAGAGCAGTGGGGAATATATGAAAAGTTATTGCCGGGGCTCGATGGCCCGATCTAAAGCTGACAGTAATTGCAGTTGTTAGAGTAGATGAATTCATCTCTATGGATTTTTGAAGACGCAAATCTATTCAACAAGAAAGGGGAAAAGGTAAATTGTTCAGGAATGTAATGTTCCTTTCTCTTTACCAATGAGAGTTCAAGTCAATAAGTTTCTTTTGTGCTCCTGCTACCGATGCGTAACTTTAAAGTTATTTTTGTTCTGGTGAAACTCGCATTAAAAAAAAAACAAAAAAACAGTGACGCTAAGCTTCACCCTTCCTTCAAAACCCTGAGCAGTATTTTCTTTTCATAGTATTATTCATTTCTGTATTCATTTTCACTTTCAGCATGCACACCTCCACATAACTTCAAGAGAAATCAACCGTTGGTATTATCTGGGGATGAGCTGTCACCACAGCATTCAGGACAGCAGAGCTTACTTTTTTTTAAAAGTTTTGAAGAGATATGACAGTAATAACGTTTCTGGGCTCTACTTTTTTTCTGTAGTGTTACTGTCTGTTTAGTTATAAGTTTAGGATGTAGTTGTAAGCTTTATAGTTCAGCTAACGAGCCCTGAAAACTAAAAGAAGTGTGAAACTAAGATAAATGTGCCATCTCCATATTTGATCATTTCTAGTTTCTGAACAATTGTGATTCATGTTGTTGTCCTGGGAGAGGGAACCCTCCTCTGTTGCTCTTCCTGATGGTTTCTTCCATTTTTTCCTCTGTTAAAGGGCTTTTAGGGGAGTTTTTCCTCATCCGAGTCGAGGGTCTAAGGACAGAGGGTATCGTATACTGTACAGGTTATAAAGCCCCTTGAGGCAAATTGTGATTTGTGATATTGGGCTATATAAATAAAACTGACTGGACTTGACTCAGAATGATAAATCGAATGCTTCTGTGTCTGTGTTTTTTTTTACTTATTTTCACGGGTTTGATCGAAGCAGCTGTACATCTGTCCAAGCTGGGGTGCTGCCTTGGGATGTCTGATACAAACACATCTCAGCTTAAGCTGTGCTTTGCATTACTTTTTGTCTCATCACGCTCTGAGCAGAAAAGGTATAACAGATGTCAAAACGGGGAATATTAGATGAAGTTGAAGTGTACTGCAGTCATTTGAAAAGGCCCTTGCTTGCACAAAATAGATAAATGATGCCATAAAAATACTACCAGGGAAAAGTATCAGTGCCTGGGGGGGTAAAACAGCCTCCATTTATTTATTAGATTTAGAATGTAGAAATGTAAAGAAAAGGTATATTCGGTGTATTTAATCAGTTTTGACAAGTATTCATTTTGTGATTATCAATATCCAACAGCAGATGCTTATATCATAACCTGAATGCCTTCAATGTACATATGCATATTTAAGAATTAGATTGCAACTGTTAAATATTAATATGCTGAAGTGACTCACATTATCTCTGACATGGCAAACTATTGGCAAATTATGCGATAACAAGCTCACAGATGTTTATAGTGTCTACAATGTCACAAAGTTTTGACCAAGGTTTGACTACAACATGTGTTCTCAGAGTGACTGTGTATTGGTATGTAGGATAAAAAAAATAAAATATTCCACAGCTCACAACTGATCCCAACAATGGAGCATTTATTCTTCTTTTATCCCTGTAGTCTTTCAAAAAATGTTTTAGATGGCTGAAAAGCTTTGAAGAGCTTTAATCAATTTCTTGTCCGTTGTTTACACGCCCGGCAGAACTGTGGTTCAGAAAATTGTTTACATCAATGAAATATTTTTCTGTGACCCATTTTTCTCTGCATCAGCCAACTTCCCCCAGTTGCTCAGCTTTAAACAAAATAAGAGTGGATCTTTTACTTAAGTCAAAGTAAACCATACCACATTGTAAAGTAAAAGTCATGCATTCAAAAAGTTTTCCTTAAGAAGAATGGCTCATTTCAGATATACGTGCATATTATATGATTGGTTTATGATTATTGATGTATTAATGTGTACATCACTTTAATGTTGCCGCTGGTAAAGGTGGGGCTAATTTTACTTACTTTATATACTGCTTTATAGCTTGTGAATTTCCCCCAGGGACCAATAAAGTTTTACCTTAGCCTTGACAGGACTAAAATAAATCTTCGTCAAGTAAAACTTTGACGCTCCTCTTTCAATTATAAACTACAAATAAGTTTTTAAAGTAGGACCAACACATTACAGAATAAAGCCATGCACGCACTGTTACTGTGTCGTAGGACGGCTGCCAACAAAGACTCAGGCTCTTCGACTGGTTTTACGGTTTACTCAGAATCCCCTCATTAACATGTAAACCCCAAATTCTAGGTGCTTTGGCTCAGGCTGCTCAAACCTGATAAGATATTTCATTTTCAGGCTACTGCAATTTTGGAAAGTAAATAGACCTGGTCTGACTCTATTGTGTGACATGGCACTGGGGGGGGG